>WBMY01011588.1:12841-55849 GCA_013397315.1 Donacobius atricapilla | reverse complement strand
TCCTTTCTGTGATGGTTAAAGGTGTCACAGAACATATAGCAGGCAATATAACATTCAAATAAGCACACAAAGAACGGAGCATGAGAACTTATTGCTTTGGTTTTATACAGATAATAATCTATCACAAAGAAGCCTAGTATTTCACTTTATATGCTGGAAGCTCATTAATTGAAGCAATTTCCCTAGAATAGGAAATCTAGGCAATTTTACATTTTTTTTACATCTTTATCTCTTCTTTAAAGATAGCAAATGTGTTAAAAGTTAGTCTTCCAATCAAGCATGATGACCTGAAATGGCTTTAAAGGATAAAACAAACACGTACAACTAATAAAGATGTGCATTAGTCATCAAATGTGATCCTGATGCACATAACCGAGTCACAGAAATATGCATGACAACTACCTTTCAAAAGCAAGATTTATTTGCAGACTAAATCACCTTGAACTCTGTTTTTCAAGCATGTGTTAAGGGATATTATGACTCAAACAGCCAAGTTCCACATTATTACTAAATCTAACACTGTTCTAACCACTTTTTATGTGTACACACTAATTTTTCATTCATGCTTCCAAGAGAGACTAGAGCAATATGCAAAACTGTCTTTTATTCTTCAGTCTGAAACGCTTTCTGTCCAGTTACTATTGCTCAGGATTCTGTGACACTTAAACCAGGTTTTCACTAATATCAGCAACTGATATTAAGCTAACATACTAGCATTTTGTTTTGTATCTAGTAAGTCTGCAGCCTCTCCTAGGTTCTTTTCTGCTGGTAGCAGAAAAGATACCTCTCTCACTCACATTCATTAACAAGTAATATAAATTCTTGTATGGGTTTGTCACATTTGTTCACTAAATTCTCTCTATGATCTCGATTTTTTTTTCCTGTTTTGACTTTTAAGGACATTGTTCCCTTACAAAATCTGAACAACAAGTTTTGGAGTATAAATAAAAGATTACTTTGTTTCAGGAAAACAAAAGACTGACATTTTGCTTTAATTTTTTTGCTCATTTTGCCAAGGGGTTCTGCTTTTGCTGAAAAACTGCTCAATGTTGAGAAGAAGGAACTAATTAGTGAGACTGGCCACAAACACTGTCATGAACCATGTGCCAGTACACCTATGGAGGGGATTGTGAATTCTCTCCTACAGACATAATAAGGCATACAGATATGTTTACACAAAAACATACGAAAGAGCTAATGTTAATTTTTTTATATATTTTCTGGTACTTTGATTATACTTCCTGACTAGTAGGATATCTAGCAGTGATCTCATCCACAGATTTCCCCGATTCCGCAAAATACTTCTTTCTCTGATGCCTTATAATTTGGTACAAATTAAAAATTATTATTTTAGAATAGTATGCAGTGATTATTTGGCGTGTTACCTCCCTGCCTCGAACTACCTTTCTACCAAATTCCTGTTCACCAAAATGTAAAGTCACCTAGACAGACTACATAAAATTATGAAAAAACTATGAAAAAATTATGATTTTTTTTTCATAAAGCAATCTCTTTTTTAATGTGTTTTTGTTGGTTTTGTTTTAATACCTTATCTGAACTAGTACAAACCTATAAGGAAAAAAAATTTTACCTTTCCAGCAGTAGCAAAAAACTCCCCGTCTGGTGAGAATTTCATTAAACAAACTTGAGAAGCAGTTCTACGGAATAAAGACAATTAAAAAGAGAAAGCAAGTTTTAACAACTTTTGTAGAATTTGAAACATTTTTTTCCTGTAATGCATTAAAGTTTTTAAATTCTTAAATACAAGTGTGTATTGTGTTGGGTGAAACAGTTAAGTTCTAACAAAGTCCAAAAGACTAAGATGTAAACCTATGTACAACACATGGCTGTAGTGATCCAGAAAACCAAAATCTTGCAGCTGAATACCCAATATTCAAAAATATCATAGCAGAAAAGCAGTTGCTAACAGATTACACTGCTCTACTTCCATTTCACAGTTATATGGATCTCAAACTGGTCTCTGTTGTACCGTATTATCTTCCAATTTCTCTGAAAGACAGCTCCACTTCTCATACTTCCTACAATTACAACTCAAGAAAACAACACTGTGTAAAAGGAATAATGTAGTTAAAAAAATATCTGAAAGTAGCTTTTACATGAATTGTCACACTGGTATAAGATGCTACACCAAAATATTCAAAAGCTAATTATGTGGTTAACTTTTGGAGCATTTTACTTTAATTGAATGAATTAATCAATAAGCTTCTTTTACAGGGTTTGAAGCACTCAGTTATTGACAAAGTAAAGGCTCATTAACAGCGACGGGAACATACTAAGTTTAACTTCCCAACACAGATACAGTGTATATTTTCATCTTGAATTTAATACACCTGTAACAAGTTGTTCAGGCCTAACTTTCAAAGGGATTAAGTTAAGGTCAAGAAAAGCAGGATGCATTTACTATGTGCAGTAACAAGATTAGGGCAATTAGAAGAGTCATGTACCAGAGAAGTCCGCCCAGGTTTAAGCAAAATTCTCCATCTGGGGTAAATATAAAAACACTTGGGAATGTTTCCTTCAGGCACTAAAAGAGGGCATCAGCAGGGGCAGAATAACTTTTTTGCAACTTCTCTACTAGAAAAAACTATTCTAAATCTAACTGCAGTACAAATGCCAGGAGACACACAGGCATAAAAGGTATATAAAAAAAGCAAGTTCTGCTGACCCTTTCCAGGATCTACTCATTTGAAGAAGGCAACACTCAGCTCTATCTCTGACAAAGAGAGTTGAAAAGAGGAAAACAGGTGGAAAGCTGAGAAGACTTCTGTAAGTCCTTATATGTGATACAAACACAAAACCTGTTATAGAAGAGACAGAGGAAAAGCATACTCTGTATGAGCTTAACTATGTGTTACCAGAACTCTGGATTCTAGAGCCATACTCAATGGCTTTAGTTACACGGCTGAGACGAGCGCCCAAAGACGTCTAAAAAAATAGAGTAAGTCTTCAATTTCTTGTATTTAGAAAGTTTATCACACACACAAAGAAGTTTTTCACTTGTCGTTTGGATGATCTCGGGTTTTTAAACAAATCACTGATAAAAGTTCAAGTACAGAGAAAAAGGAACAACTGAACAATCATAAAATGGATGTTTTTCCGGTACATCCAGAAAACTACCTATAGAACTAGCTACTAGAATTCTAAATGCCTCACAAAGAGTAATTTCAGGTGGGTCTGCCCAGTCAGCAACTTCGGGAAACTTCTTTAGGAGATGGCCATATGGTACATTACTCCCACATGAACAATGCACCCCACTGTACTAGAAAAGTCTGCCTATGGCAGAAGGATTCAAATTGTCTTATAAACTTAACTACTAAACGAAAACGCTTCTGAATGTACAATATACAAATACAGGTATCAAAATCAACATGAACACAAGAAGAGAATTCAGAGACACAGAAAAGAGACTATACCAACCTTAACTGTTCCAAACACCCAGAATAAACCCAGAAAAAGTAAAAATGAAAGCAGGAGGGAGGGATGTGTGAGAAGTAAACAACAATGGAGTACACTGAACATAGAAGGAAGCTTATGTTAATCAGTTCTGCCAGTACAACAGTTTTCAATTACACAGCTTTCACTTTATTTCTTCTACAAGGAAGAGTGCCTATTGGACAGCTTCAGTATTAGCCTCCCTTCAGTATTTTACTAGTATTATCTGTAACTGAACAACTGCCTCAAAACCAATTGCTACTGCTCTTGTAAGAGGAGAGAGTATCACATAATCAAGGGAAATATGATTAAAGCTTATCTCACATCAATAATAATTATCAAGCAGCAGTATGCAATAGCATTTCACTCAACTACACTAAGTATTTAATCTCAAAGGTACGAATCAGTAAAGGAAAGGGAATTACTTGTCTTTAAATGGGTTTCTTACTTGCATTGCCAGATACATCTCCACTCTCCAAGTTCAACACCTGTTCTTTCAGTACTGTCACAGTCAGCAGGGTTTTCCAAAGAAACATTGGACCAAAGCTGAAGACAACTGGAACCAGTCAGAAGGCGAGTACCTGGAACAAATGTTTATGGAAATCTAACTACAAGCAAGTAGCAAACCACAGACTTCTGTGAAGAGGGAGAAAAAAAGCACTGCAAAGCTGAAACTGCAGAAAAAAATCTGACAGATAGGTCTTTCCCAGATTTTTTTGACAAATTTGAGCATCTACAGTTCAAACCACGAAAATTAATCAAATTTTAGTTGTTCTCCGAAAGAAATGCCTAGGTCTACTGCAGACATTCCTCTTTCTCAACAAGTATTTACCATTTAAGCCACGCTTTCGTACCTGCTCAGATAAGAATAATCGAGTCAAACCATACAGATGCACTTAGTATGTTAGTTCTCCCGTAGTAAGTGACAAAAGGTGTATTTCACTCCATTTTGGTGTTCTCTATCATGCTAGAACAGAACAAAAACCTTTCCCTTGTCCACAAGGAATGACAAAATTTAAATTAAAAAATTAGATGCAGTATCAAATAGAAAAGTGTTTCTTTTAATCTGTTCATACCTGTAGGATCCCACGTTAGATTATGTGCTATGGCTTCCAGTGAGATTTGAGCATTCTTCTGCCACTGGTAATGTAACACCTGAAATTTTAAGTATTTACAAACATTAGCATGAAACATTTCATTCTCCTCCATACTCTTTTTATACTATAAATAGTACATCTTCGCTTCATTCTTCAAATGTTATGAAGATGTTTGACATAAATTACTGCTAATCTAATAAAAATTGATTCATTCTGATGTTAAAACAAAATAGCTTTTTACTAATATGACCATACTTATAGAGGTCTCTAACTTCTTATTTTAAAAGTTTTGATTGGAAAAAAAATAGTATATAAAATCTCTACTGGAATTTGAGAATTTTTTTAGGAGCAAGTAAGGTGTTATGTTTGGGACAAAGAAAAGATACGAAAAATGTCGCAAGTTAAATGCACCTGGTGTTTGGTATCTGCACCATTGCTAATTTCAGAAAGGTCAAAATAACACGTGATACTTCCCCTCCACTCTTTCTTTTTTAATATACAACAGGACAGTCAAATATCTTTAGCTTTTGCATCACCACTTTCTAGAATGAGTTGAGGATTAACTTAACAAAGTATACTGTCCTTCTCTTTCTAAGGAAACTATCTTGTCTGTTTCTGCAATAGACCACAAAGCCTTGATATTCTGATTTATAGAAGAAACTGAAAACATTTCTGGAAATAATATTAGAAGCCAACAGGTTTCTTTCTTAATTCGCAGACTTTTTTAAAAGTGGTCATCCCTCACCCCAAAAGCGTCACACAAAATAGATGTGAAGCTAAAATACGACAACTCAGTCTTTCAGAAGTTTGACAAAAGACACTGAGAAGCAGCTGCAGATAAGGACCTAAACAGAGTATTTGCAAAGCTGGTTTTTGGGGGGTTTTTTTAAACCCTGAACATTCCAGTAAATGGAAGACAGAGACAGTCTTACAATAATTTGAACAATATGCTGGAAACCACTGCATAAAAGTCAACTGAAAGAATGAAGTAACAGAATATTTCTTCAACTATAAACATTTGAAAGTGAATTGTGGGTGGTGAGTACTTCCTTTACTGCTTACAGTTACCACTTCAACACTGAAGTTTCAAACTAAGTGTACTGTTTACCAGTACAGAGAAATAGTCAGAAAAACAAGAGCAGTATATCCAAAGTGTTCATAAAAGCGTGAGAACTCACACCTTACTGGAAGTTTATTCCATTGCTTTCCAGTGATGCAAACTATTACATGGGTGTTCATTTCCAGCCATTTAATTAATATATAATATACTGCAAGTTTACGCGTATGCCAAGAATCTTATGACTGAGTTGGTCAGTACAAAGAAGAGAACCCGCTAGATGGTCATATAAACAATATGTTAATACAAATGGAGACCAAACCCCTGAAGAGGGAGACACGAGCTCCTTGAGCAATTGCTGTCAAAGTTGCATATCAACAAACTGACTTTAATTAGAATCTACTGCTTATAATTATAGTCATATGCCTCCTCATGAAAGAAGCATGGTTAAGTAACTTGCCCTAAATCATATTATTATTTAGAAATTAAGATTCTGGATGTTAATCACTAAACCACTGTCACCAAAAGTAAGCCCCAAGAGAATAAACACTGTTCTTGTTCACCATTGTAACACTGAAGTATAATCATTCAATCAGATATTTTTAAAAAGCCACAGATTTCTGAAACTATTACAGTTTAGCCTAGGGCATGTAATTTCATAAGGAAAAGTTAAAGTAAGAACTGTAAAACACCACAAAACATAAAGGCTACACAGGATGCTTCAAAAAGGAATTCCTATTTTAATGGCTACACCCATGGCAGAATGGCACTGTGTACATCTTTTTGGGTTCCGGAATATTTTGGTTATGAACTGCAGGGTTACATAAGTATGCAATACGAAACATTACAGTAAAGAGTATCCTCCTTAAAACTATTTCAAATTACAGGCCTCTGTCCTTATCTCACCATTTTCAATATCCAAGGACCACTTTTATGTCTCAATTTTACTCTAGCATTAAAAGAAGACATCAAAAAAACTCCAGCTTTTAAAGCAAACCAGTAGAATCAGTCAGGCTTTGTAACTGCTCAAATAAATTAAGGACTGATGAAATACTTACATTATGATGACTGCTGTTGTGCTTCAAGATGTTAACTGGCTCAAAGATACAAATCATCTTTCCATAAGAGGCTGCAATCTAAAGTAATATACATTTATATGTACATAAACACACATTAAAAAAACCAAGCTGAATAAAAAAGAACAAGATGCAAATGGTTGATTTTACTTGTAACCCTGCTTGTAGACAAATTTGAAGCTCACATCCATATTTCCTTTGAAAACAGAAAATGACATTTACCAAAAATCACTAACCCAGTGTTGTCAATAATAAAAATACAATCCTCCATTTACTCATTAACCATGATGAACTACTGAATATAGCTGGACAAGTAACCTTTTTTAAAAAAATCAGATAATTAGCAATATTCTTTCCATATTAAATTATGTAAACACTCAAAACAGTCTGCAGAGTTCACATTCTCAGATGCAGGACCAGTACACAATCAGAGTACTTACGTGTACTTCCCTAGCATTAGAATAGGCTACCTTTTAGAAAGTTATTTCAAAAGATTCAAACTATGCAAGGAAAACACCCAATGCAGAAAACTGCAAATAAAACTACTACTAAAGGCGAACATAAAACAGTTCAAAAAGAGTTGCAATATGGTCAGTTTTAAGTCAGCGTTTGAAAGTCTCATTTCATCACAGATTATCACCCACCTCAAACTTGCACTAAGACAAAATTAATAGTATTTGATCTCAAGGTATCTAGATGAAAACAAGCCTAGAAGACTTGCTAGGAAGATCCAAAACAAGCCAAATAAATGTTAAAGATCTTAGGCAGAAAGCCTGAGAGAACTGTCATACGGCAATGTTGCCAGGAAGTATTCTGAATTACAGATTTACAAAAAATAAGGAGTCTGCATAGGTCATGAACAACGGACATCCTCCATTCTGAAGGGATGGTTGTTAAAAGGGGAACATCTCAAGATACGATATGTTGTAATGATCAATTTTCTATTTCTGGAAAATTCTGACTTAGAAAGTATTCACAGTTTTCCTTTAACAATAATAAAGAAGTTAGATTCACTTTATAAATATATTTTAATTCCAGTATCAACCACAAAAGCTTGAAAGGAAACTAAACTAAACCATCATACCAAAGATCTATACAAGCACAGAGATTCATAGAGATCCTAAAATCCACAGATCCATAGCTTTAAGAGAAACCCTCTACTCAAAAGAACAGATAGTTAAATTTCTATCCTACTAACATCAACCTGACCCAAAAATGCCAAGAATAATTTTGTCACATTTGGAAGGAAAAAAGTTTCTTCAGGCATTTTGCTTCTCAGACTAATATCTGCCCTGTCTAATTCTCTTTAACTACCTCACTCACTGTTGTATTCTTTAACAATTCCATTCCACATCCAACAACAAAAACTTTATATGAACTGATACTGATTAGATTTTTTCCTTTTTTTCCTTTTCTCCAAATGTGGACATTTTTTCCCTATTTTATTGTTTAGTGGGTTTAGAGGATAAACTAATATTAGCATTCCAAAATGCTCAACTTGTAGTGTCCAGAGCAACTGCTGCACTCAGTTCACATCTTCACTGAGCTGCACTCCACGAGAAAGAACAATGGTGGGATCAAGAGCCCCTTCAGCAAGTTCCCTGACAACACCAGGCTGTATGGGGCAGGCAACAGGCTGGAAGGAAGGGATGCCATTCAGAGGGACCTCGGCAAGTGCAACTATGTGAACATCATCTACTTCAGTAAATCCAAGGGCAAGGTCCTGCATCTGGGACAGTCAGAATCAATACTATCAACACAGACTAGGAAAATTAGCAGATTGAGAGCAACCCTGTGGACATGGATTTGGAGGTACTGGTGGACAAAAAAACTGTACATGAGCTTGCAGCATGTGCCTGTAGCCCAGAAAGTCAACCATGTCCTGGACTGCTCCAAGAGAAGAGTGGCCAGTAGGGTACGGCAGATGATTTCCCTACCCTAGTGAGACACCACCTGGAGTACCATACCCAGTGTTCCCAGCACCAGGCAGACATGGACATGTTGGGTCCAAAGAAGGGACGTAAAAATGGTCAGAGAGCTGGAGTACTTCTCCTGCGAAGACACATTGAGAGCATTGGAACTGTACATTTTGACAAACCAAAGTGGAATCTGTATGTCAGTACTGATTAAGAATATCTAAGAAGAAATTCCATCCTTTTAAGAATGACCTGAAAATGCATTGATCAGTCTGGTTAACAAGCAAATTCCTACCCATACACTGTTTAGTACTTTAGCACTTTAGAAACACATTCAGTTTCCTTACTGCAAGCAGTATCAACTTGCAGACTTAAATGACCTCACAGGTCTATTTAAGAAATGAAAAAATACAATATGATATGCTCCTGTGTGTTCACATACAATTCAAGGACAGTTTGTCATTTAAATGCACACAGAATTGGCATCACGCAATCCAGATGACCTTGCAAATCTAGAGAAATAATGCTCAGTGAAGTAAAAAAAAAAATTCCTGTTAACAGCAACCAGTGGAGAAATCCAGGTAGACTATGGCTATGAGGTGCCAGAGACATAGAGAACATTTCCTCATTTTCATTTGTTTTACTTCACTACCACTGCAAGAGTTTATCACTCAAATGCTAAAAAGCAGGAACAGGGCGTGGCTGAGGTTACATCAGCACAGTGTTCACATGTAAACTGGTTTCCATCAGGGGTCTTGTCTCAAGATGGACAGCAGAACATAACCAAAGCTCTCATCAGCTCATAAGGCTTGTAGCAATGAGCACAAAGCCGACAAACCCGCTTCCATGAGCAAATAGTTATCCAAAGTTCCTACTGAACTGGTCAACAGTTTAATCCCTGTAACGTCCCAGTGGGGTGTAATTGTGACATCCCAGTGACCACTTAACTGGTTATTTCTTTTTTTACTCTGACAGGAAAATTTTAAAAAACTCTGTTAAAAGGACTAAAAACCCAGTGTTGTCTAAAATACAACATTTCTGATGCCGACCTACCTACGAAAAAACCAAAACCTAAGAATTCAAGAAAGCAAACCACATCCAAGAGAGGCTTTATGAACTGCTTGAAAGAGATGTCATTCTTCTAGAGGATCTGAAAGTGATTTTTGTGGAAGCATTCACCTCCTGCCAGCCACTAACTTGTCAAAGTATGTCAATGACATGCCCAGTACTGCAAAGCCATAGTGAATAAATTACTTTTGCTTCCAACTTAGGCATCATTTAGTTAAATTCTTGCCTGAACATAGCCCTCAATCCACAGCATTCTATGCAGACCTAGCTATCTTCTACAATCAGCTATCATATCTGTGGTTACTATTTCACATTTACTGTGCTGCTTATAAGTAAAGACAGAAAGCAAAGTCATTTTACTGTTCATTGTAGTATATTTGCCCTAACTTGCAAGCATCCACATTCCTAAGAAGGCGCTTAACATGACATTGCTGAACATTATTAGAAACACTGCTCTACATACCTTCCCCCGTTGCATTGAACAGTCCACACATCCCACTTGAATGTTTCCATGTTTTGCTCCAGGGATTATCTGTAATCTTTCAAAGTCAGTCCCCAGTACCACAATATCACATCCTGATGCGTATGCCTAAAGTGTATTAAACAAAAAAAATTAAAAACACCTCAAAGAAAACAAAAAAAATCACTCCAAAACTAAAGCTTTATCTACTTACAGTGTATCAGTGAAGTATGAAATAGTATAGTCCATGCATCCCATCCATGTAAAACACTGTACAGTCAGGAGAGGTATTTGCAGAGAACATAGAGATGCATGCAATTTAAAACTCAGCAATAGAAGTGGCAAATTGCTCTTTCTCCATGCTTACAAGTGCATCATAAAACTTGAATAACAAGCAAACCGTGGCTTGTGATAGAAAAACCACAAAAATATATGGAGATACAAAAAATCTAAAGCATAAAAATCAAAGTTCTTGTAAAGTAGGAAAAAGTAATATATTTCTTAGACTGGAGAGAGAGAGGCTTTAAAAGTTTTTCTTTTAATTTTTGGAGTTTCTGAAAAGGGGGAATAGAACTGAGGAGACAAAATTTTACTAAAACATCTAGTAAGGACTTTGTACAGGCAAAAATCAAAAGGGTAGCAACATGAAGCTTAGTTTTACAGAAGCAAAACTGTCCTCTCAGACTTGTTGAGTCTCCTGTTACTTGCATTCATTCTATTCTCTCAAGTTTATATTGTCACTGAGCATGTTGATAAATCTAACACATTGACAGAGCCAGTTCATGGAGTCCTGCAATGTTCAAATCAAAACTTCCTGCTATCTTCTTGGAAGCTTTATTAGATACTGAGTACAGATAAAAACAGAGGAAAAGATTAAACACTGGAGAAACTTGTGGAAACAACAGTGAAAAGAATCATCCAATTACTGTAAGAAAGCAGCATTCAAGGATGAAAGTCATAGAATAAGGAATGGACACTCCTTAAAAAGTTAGTCAGAAAGATGGTAACAAAATTAAGAACACAAACAAGGGTTCTGCTTGCAAGAGAATCATAGAAGAACCAAAAATATACCATTTTAATTGACTAAAAGTTTTAAGAGCAGAATAGTGTCACAGAAACCAAAGACAGAAGATATCCATACACTGACAAAAATGATCATGCCTTACAACCAACTCCTCTACTGATTTCTAATATATTAAATAAAAACTGTGGACTTGAAAACAAAAGTAGAATAATTGAAGACTAGACAGATAAATTTGAAATCGGATTATCATGTTTTCAGGTGTTTTACTTGAAAGAGTACTTCTACCAAGACTGGCCTAGACTGTCATACCATTACACACCTTAACATAAATAAATAAAACGAAAAATATTGAGATTTTGGTCTGAATACATTTTTCCCACCACAGATTAAGTGATGCTTCATAAGAGTCTCAACCAAAAGATTGTGTTCACCACTCTCAGCCAATATTCAGTTATCATACTGCAACCAGCAGAACATCAGGCACCACCTCATAATTGAAAATGCCATTTATAATTCTGCAAACTAAATATAACCACATATTTATTTATAAGCACTTATTACTGGTAGGTTTCTGAGCCCCTTCCTGTCCAGGTCCCCCTTTCAGCTTTAAGACATTCAAGCAGTGTAATTCCTCCTGTCAAAAGAGCAGTATTTATTACTAACTGGCAGATTGAATTACAGGTTCCAAAGCAATCTAAATGAAAACTCATTCCAGAAGAGGAGATTGAGTAGTAATTTTTGTTTAAATGTTAAAGTAATTATTTTGAGGTTGCGATGGCATGAACTTCAGACCTGTTTGCCACAGAATGTTTTTTTCTTCAGTTAATAAGTCCACAGTTCAACAGAAAAAGATTATTCAGAAATATCATATTTACAATTCTTCCCAAAGCCATTTTTTAGAATTTAGAGTTTTGCATAGAGGCAGCTTTAAGGAAAACAAAACAAACTAAAAAGAAGTGTTTCCATGCAAAGACATAACATAGAAACCTAGACACAGCTTTCTTAAAAATGTATTTAAAATTGTCAAAAGCTGTATGAAGTCCACCTGCTCCGTGCATATGCCCCCCTATGCCTCATCAGCACTTCAAAGACTTACTATACTTCTCTCACCTCACTCTCTCCATTTCAAGTTTCACAGACAAGCTTGAAATCACCTCATGCCACCACCACAACCATAGGATAGAACACAAAGAATGGCTTGGATTGGAAGGGACCTAAAACAACATCTGGTTCCAAATCCTTTGTAATGGGCAGGAACATCTTTCACTAGACTAGGTTGCTCAGAACCCCATTCAACCTGACCTTGAACACTTCCAGGGATGAGACACCCACAGCTTCGCTGGACAAGTATTCCAGTGCCTCAGTAAAGTATTTCTTTCCAACACCTAATCTAAACCTACAGTCTGAAGCTATTTCCCCTTGTCCTGTCATACATGTTCTTGTAAATGGTCTCTTTCAATCTCTCTTTTATGCTCCCTTCAGGAACAGAAAGACCATGATAAGGTAATCCCTAAGCCCTCTCTTTCCCAGACCAAACTTCTCTCAGCCCTTCTGCATGGAGAGGTGCTCCATTCTTCTAATTAAATTCATGGCCCTCCTCTGGACTTGCTCCATGCCCTTCCTGCACTTGGGACTCCAGAGCTGGATGCCGTGTTCCAGGTGGGCTCTCACCAGAGCAGAGCAGAGGGGCACAATCTCCTCCCTCCCCTGCTGCCCACACTCCTTCGGATGCAGCCCAGGACACGTTTGGCTTTTGGACTGTCAGTGCTNTTTGGCTTTTGGACGGTCAGTGCTCACAGCTGGGTCATGTCCAGCCTCTCATTCACCAGCACCCCAAGTCCTTCTGTGCTCAGTGCCTTTATTCCCAGCCTGCATTGATACCGGGGGTTGTCCCAATCCAGGTGCAGCATCTTGCACTCGGCCTTATGTAACCTCATTTAAAACTCCAGACTTCCATACTGAGTAGGAACAAATGCAGTAACACGTAGTAGAAGTCATGCATTTCATAAAATAACTATCTTAATGAGACCAGTAACTCCATCGGTTTTAAGTCCTCAGCACACTTGGCATTTTGCACTGAAAGCACTCTGTTAGTAACTATTAAACATTACACATTGGAGACTTGAGGAATCCACATATTCATCACTGCATCAGGAAAAAAAGATTTAAAACAATTACTATAGAATATCCTGAGCTGGAAGGGAGCTACAAAGATCATTGGAGTCCAACTCCTAGCCCTACACAGAAAGGTCCAAGAATCACACCACACGCCCAAGCACAATGTCAAAACACTTCTTGAACTCTTCTCAGGCTGGTGCTGTGACCACTTCCTCAGGGAACCTGTTCCAGTGCCCAACCACCCTCCAAGAAAGCAACCTTTTCATAATATCCAGCCTATACCTGCCTTGACACAACTTCAGGCCATTCCCTAGAGTCCTGTCACTGTTCACCAAGAAAAGGAATCAGCCCAGCCCCTTCACTTTCCCTTGTGAGGAAGCAGTAGGTTGTCATGAGGTCTCCCCTTAGCCGGGCTGTCACTGCTGATGCAGCTTTCCTTCCAGACCCTGCACTGTCTCCCTTGGATGCTCTCTCATCCTTCTTTATATGCTTCTTATATTGTGCTGCCCAAAACTCAGAACCCAGGCTAGCTCCTGCTAACCCACACTATGATGGACAAGAGTACCTTTAATAGGTACTAAAGTAAACTAGAGCTTTCCTGAAGGTGTCCCCTTTATGAATATGAACTGAGAACTTTATCTCCTCCTCTCTTCTGCTATGTTTAAACATGGCTGTTATTTTATATTTAGTAATAACAACTTAATATGCCATGTGTTAAATATAAAAGTTTGTCAAACAGGGGATGAACTTTCTGATAAAAACATGGAGAGTATCTTCTTATACTCAGTTCTAACAATTCTAAGTGCAAGTGTAAGAATGTGAAGGTAAGATGAGTGCCCTTTCAAAATCTTGTTTTTAGAAGAAAAACATACTCATTCCACCCTTATGTTGTGGTATTGCTCCACACTACCTGAAAAGACTGACATCAGGGGGAAAAAAAGGAATCACATCAGTCTGTTCAGACAGATTAGATCACACTTGCTCACACTGGCTTCCCAATGCCCAATAAGCTGCAGAACCACTGGCTAGCTCCTAAGCCTGTAGAGCTGATCTGTTCCTAAACAGATAGAAAGGGGGGAAAAAGGCCTTTTCAAAGATCCTCTGAATATAACTACAGCCAGGCAGAAGGATGATGCTTGGAGGTTATTTTTGACGTTTAGTTAATGTTTGCCTGCAGGAGAACCACAATTTCAAAGACGAAAGGCAATGGATTGCAGAGGGTAGGGAAGTTTTATATTGCAATGAAAAAACGCCTGAAGTAGAAGGTGACTAAGTTTTCTGGTCAATAAAACTGCAACTGGCTCCCTTTTCTACTGTTGCCTACTGTTCTCATTATTCCTCACACTGACCAGACACCTTAGGAGGGAAGCTTGTGCACTTCCGTCTTCCTAAGGTGTCCTTCCTTGGGTTCTTTGTTGCCCCCACTGCAACCCATCCATTAGACTGTATCTGTGCAGGGATGTCAGATCCTCTTACACACTCACTGGAGCACAGACTCCAGCTGTAAATGAGGTTCCTATGCAGCAGTATCTTACCAAGCTGTTTCTCTAAACAAAGTGCATAAAATTAACTGCTGGACTAATTTTACACTTAGATTTTTTTTGTATTCACTGCAGAGATATTTTAGAACAGTAAAACAGAAGACTGTAAGTAAGGAGGATATTTCTCACTCAGGAGTAAGATATACCTTCCACACCCTAAGAGCATCCCAGATAAAACAAGAATTAATACTGCCTACCAGTCACTTTATCAAATTTTTATTGAGAGACTTGTCCATGATAGTTCACATGCCACTCATCTTCATTTTAATAGGAGCTAATAACAGTGCATTTTTGTAAGCAATGGTAACTAAGAAAAAAGGTAACTCCAGTCTTCTCTTAAGCAAAGTGCAAGTGGTTCCAGTATAAGAATTTCTTGCATGTGTATATACATACGCGCATATATATTTTCATATATATGTATATATATATTCACTTACCTATATTACGTGGCCCTTGGTGGGGAGGGAAAGGAAGGGAGAGGCATGGCACAAAATGCTGTCATACACTTGAATAGTGAAAGAACTCCTAAATATATATTAATTTTTAAAAATTAAACATTAAAACCCTAAGACAAATTTTTGAAGCAAGCAGAGGCTCTACATCTGATGTTGGCAGGCCATAAAAGCCTTTCACCTTAAGAATGCCCTACAACATTTACAAGAAAGTTATCTTTGCACAATAAGACAAGCAGATAAGAGATAACATCATATTATCATGTACTAGGAATGTTTATTAAACAGTGCTTCATTCTTCTGTTACAGAAATAAACAAGATAAAACTAGTTCAAGCTGCACGACCATGGATCTCACTTGCTGCTGACACAGCAAACAAGCCTGAAATTAGGGAGTGAAAGATGTTCCAGGCCTGTGAAAATAAATGTGATTTTGCATTGCAGAAGTGGGTTTTCACAAAAATTCTGCCCATTCTTTTAATCCAATGTTGGCTCATAGTTCAAAATTAGTATTTCTTTGAAGACTAACAGACATTTTGACTAAAACAGTGCTTTAAGAGCATGGGAAATAGTATAGACAATTTCATGAACTATTCTGATTTCTTTCTAAAGTAAGTGACTGACATACACCACTCAGAATCTGAGACTGGTATTGGGAAATTACTCACAATAGGAGGAAAGCAAACAATTGGGAGCCTCAACCTCTCACACAGCACAGGACCTCTAACACATTATTTTCCCTTACAATCAACCTTCTTGACATATTTCTTCTATGTACTGACATACAAAGTTTTTGTTATAGTTTCTGCTACAGCTACCGAAGGGCTGACACATTACCTTGGACAACTTGTACAAACTTCATTTAACCTGTGTCTCTTACATGAAGAGTAGCTATTATCCATGGCTAAATGCAGCAGAACATGCGTGCACAAATGCATATTTATAAAGATACATATTAACACATTCAAGCACATACGGGATGAACACACTGCAGAAAGACAATGCAGAATTCAGTAATAGTCAAGATAAAAACTAAAGACAAATCTATGAAGCAGATGATACTGCAATAATTACTTTTTTTTTCCTGCCCTGTGCACAGAATGGTCAAAATCAAAGCAGTCACCATGAGCCACATGGTACTTCGCTGAATTATTTTATTCTATTCTATTATGGTCTCTCTCCATCCCCACTTTTGCATCAGAACTTACACTAGTCTAAGTATTCCACTTAAATACCTTATTTAAAATAATTAAATTCTTCTATTAGAACACTAAATTAAATTTTAAGCAATAATATTTCATTGTGTTGGGGGAAAAAACCCCCAACGTTCTCATTTATTGAAAGTACCAAAGCATTATACTACAACTGTATTATAGTATATATTAGTACCAAATTTATGGGCCATGCACTTCAAATCATGTTTCACTGAAACTGCACTTTTCACTGATGTGTAAAGAAATTTTATCTTCCTTTAAGATTAATTCAGTTAAGAAACAATTAATTTCTTAAGTCCAGAGTAGCTTAACTGAAATATTATTTAAAAAAAAAGAAGGAACTCTTAGAAGGTTACCTACTAAATCCCTGCCCTTTACTAAATACCAACCATGAAGCAGGTGAGATGTAAACAGTGTAATTCCTTTACTGACTCAAATGATAACTCAGTTTTCTGTACTACAGATATTCAGGGAGTTCTAAATGCAAATAATAAGTATTTTCTAGACAGATAAGTAACAGTATCATTCAGTGATAGAAATTACTTTTATTCATCAAAAACCTTTGCAGAAGGGAAAGCCTTTTTCTATTGCAACCCAGTCTTGAGAAGATTCAGTGTAGAAAACTTGGTCTTGACCAAGCTACGAAACCCCATCCCAGCCCCAATTTCTCAAGTGCCTTTCAACTTCAGATATTTAGTTCCCAGTTCTATCAATTGTACATAGCAAGTCTCAAGTCCAGAATTAGTTTAATCACACACACAGAGGAAACCTGTCAAGGAAATATTGAAACAAGCCATGTAATTGATCTTTCTTTCATATATTTTTACCCCTACAAACAATCACTCTTTTGTGACTTACATTATCAGTCTTGGAACCTGCCCTTGTAAAGTTGCTATTGCTCAGCAATTCCCTCCCACCTCCTTCCCAATCTTCTGCTATTTTGGTGCGGGGAAATAACAATGATTTAAAAAAAATTTACAGAATCAGAACTGAATAAGCAAAAAAAATGTATCACTGCTGGTTACCCACTTAACTTAAATACAACTTCAGTAATAACCAGTTCAGAGGAATCCTATGTGATAAACTCCATGAGCTTTTTAAACTTTTATTCAAATATTTCAAATCTGATATGAACAAAAGAAAGGAAAAGATGTGGACAAGTACATGGAAAATAAAATAATTCAGTATCAGGAGAAGGACATAAAGAATGAACAGGTAAATTCTGTCATCTGAGAGACAGGTTCTCCTTGATTTAGTGTGCCATGCATTACTATCACCTGCCCTCAGCAGAGAAACAACAGGCATGCTTCTTATGGTATCTCGATGCTTATGAGCCCTTTTTCTACCCATAAATAAAGGATGGGCTAAAAAATTTTTCACTGTTCTCTCCAAGGAAGCTCATGCTTCACTTTACACTTTACATTCTAAAAAATAAAAAAGGTCAGAACAACAAACTTGCCTCTCATCAGAACAAATATATGAAATACTTCCTTAAAACATAACAGCAGATATTCAAAAATGTATATATAATTTGGTTGATACAGGAAGTTTTATATAAATTTTGCTTCCAATTTTTCATCTTTTAAGAGAAGAATCTTGATATTTTTAGCTTAAAACTGTAATATTTTGAAATACTTCACTTTAAATATTCAGTGCTGTCTATGAGAAAATATCCTGAAGCATACTGTATCTAAAAAAAAAGTATAGACCAAGTTCTCCTGAAGGACAAGGATAACTTGTCCTTCCTGTACACTCCATTACCCTGAAACATCAACTCCTGTGTTCTCAGTCATAAAAGCTGGAAGCATAGAAGTTTGATATGGTAGGGGTTTTCCTCCATTTCTAAGACACAATTCAATAGTATTTCTACTCATTAATGCTTATATCATAATTGCAGACAGGGAAAACCTATGCTCAATTATTTTTCCTGGATTTTCTAAAGTTTGAGCCCATCATCATTTCCCAAAAAAGCAAAAATTAGCTTCAGCACCTTTCGCTTCTTAATCCTTCTGAGCAGTCTCATTCACTTAACACAGCATTACAGAATCAATAAGAACAACAAAAACAGCCCTGAAGCAGTTGAGGATATTTCTGTTAGTTGTTTTAAATCTGAGGAAAATAAATCCTTTCATAAACTTCCAGGGAAAAGGATAATGAAAGGAAGATGATGAATGCAGCTATGGGAAATATTGTTATTATAGTTATGTCAAGGAAACAGTGTTACACTATACTTGCATGAAAACTGCTCCTCCAAAAGAGAGACCACACTAATGAATATCAAAAATTACACCTCCCAACCATTCCATTCTCCTCAAGAAGAGATTCCTACTCTTCTTATCCACTGGGGACCTCCAAAACTTTACCAAAGTTTGGCTGTAACAGGTAAAAAGTGATTCTAATGACACAAACAACTCCAATTATTTCCTTCAAAAAAAGAAAATCTTCAAAATGGCAAACTTATGACAACCTATTTTGAAAGCTTACTACCATTTCTATGTAAAGAAAACCTCCTTGTCTCTTACTAAAAGGCATCCCACCACGGGTGGGTCTTTGACATTTCTGGATATATAAAATAAGAGACTTATGCACAATTTGGTATCTGAAGTCCCAATCGCCGTAGTTTAAGATATCTTTCGACGTGAACTTATTTAAAGGAAGCTAGGACATGGCCGCACAACGGCGCAGACAGCCTCCGCAGAGCCAGCCTAGCCCTGGGGAAGCACTTCAGCCCCACTGCCCCAGAGCGAAGCTGCAGGCAGCCACACGAATTTCACTGCGTACACCAGATGGGACAGCATACAACAAGTTTGCATTCCGGCATTTTCATCTATCATTCCCTTATCAAACTGGAGAGCACACCAGGCTGAAGCTGGGGGCAGCCATAAAAGTTAAGGCTAAAAATACACCAGCGTGGTGCCCTGAGAAACTTCGCTGCGTCTGATTTCATTCCTCTTCAGCCCCACGCGGAAGGAGGGTGGGAAGAAGAGCACAACAGAAGTCTATTTACAAAATAAAACCAAGAGGAAGGAAAACGCATGCTAATAAAGACGTTGGCCTTTACAACGTCCTCAAGTGTTTTCTCTCCACTCTAAGAGCAAACATCGATAGGGAGTTGAGAGACTTCGAAAACCTCAACGACACTAGGGCTGGGTATTCCAAGGTCTTCCTCAGCTTTGCCCAGGAGAGGATTTCAGCCACCTTCCTGACGGCGAGGCAGCGCTGACGCTCCCTTCCAGAGGGAGCCGCAGGTCCCGGCCGCCGTTTATGTAATCTTTTATCACCGCCGCCACAGNCCGGCCGCCCTCGCTGGGGCGGCCTGAGGGTTCCGTCCGCGCCGTGCGGAACTCGACTTTCCTGTAAAATAACCTGACTTTCCTGTCAAAGCCGCGCAGGAAAACGCTGCCGCCGCGCCGGAGCCAGGCTGTGGTGACGGAGCGGACTGGAAAGCTGCCGAGCCGCTACGCCTCCCGCCTGCCGGTGCCGACAGCGGTGACCCCAAGCGCATCCCCTCCCAGCCCCTTCACAAGGGCAGGGGCTCAGCCGCAGCCCTCCCGCCGGGCAATGACAAGGGGAAGCAGGTGGTAACAGGAGACTTGGGTCCCCGAGGCTTGGGAAACAAAAGGGTTTTGCTTTGACCTCAGATTGCCTTGCAGGCAGCAGGGCTTTTCCGTCCTGATAAGATGAGCGGGTATGGGAGCGGTCTAGGGTAGGCACTGCGGCTCACCAGCGGGGTTGTGCGGGCCGGTTTGGCCCGACCGACGAGAGCAGGCCAGGTCGCGTCAGGCCCGAGCTCAGCAGGCGGTGTGCCCTCCGGCTCTGCGGACCCGTCCGACCAGGGCACCTCGCCATTTCAATGCCTCTTCCCCACCAAAGGTGCGGGAAGTTGAGGCGTCTCCCAGCTGTGAGCCAGCATGGTCATTCTCTCTGCTACACTGAAAGAACTTTGTAATATTTCTTTCCACTGTAACTGGTTTTCAGTCTTTCGTCAATTTCTCATAATAACTTCAGCATTTCAAGTGTTTTCTCTTGTAAATTACAGGTCCCGCATCAATTTCCATTCTTAAATTATCCCTGTATCAAGTATTAGATTCTCTTCAGGCATAACTTGGTGTACCGCATCCCAGGGTACTTACAAGGTGATACTGTGTATCCGTAGATAGCAATGCGTATGTTTCCAGTCTTTGCATAAACAAGGTCAATCTCATATACTTTTGGGCATTAATTATACACATCATTTCAGTAAATATAAGCCTTGCATCCTTTGAAAAGCAAATTGACAATCATGTCACCATAAAACAATTTGCTGTTGATAATTCATGCATATTAAAGAAATATTTCTCTTATTTTTAAAGTCTTCTGATATGAGAAAAAATCATCAGGTTTGGCACTCTGTGTATATAGATGTTCCTCCAAAGAAAAGTTCTAAACTCCTATGACCCTAATCACTTTTTTTTTGGCAAAAGATCAAAAAGCTTGTCAAAGAATCTTACTCATAAATCAATCTTACTCATGCAAGGACTGCTGATCACTGATAAATGGTCTTAATTCTCCTTCCAGCTTCAAAATCTCAAAAATCAACCTTAGTGAATTTTTAAGGTAAGAAAAATTCCAATCATTAGGCTCTAGGTAAGAAAGTGAATTGTCACTGAAAACAGTGAGAGTCCCTCATTTGCAAATTTCAGTACAACCAGCTGCTTCTGTGTTCACACTGTGAACTGCTCCGACTTTGCTTTCAGCCAGCTGGGACTTCTTCTACAAGGACTGATCTGGAATACGCTGGGCAGAAGAGGTCAGAGGTGTGGCAGATCTATATTGCTTCTTCAAGCCTTATTCAATCCACAGGTGTAATGGTCATAGGATCTGCAGTATAACAAAAGAAAGAGCAGGCTAACAGTAGACAGCAATCCCAGACCCCTGTCTGAGGAAGGTGGAGAAATCAGGAAGGTGGGGAAACTCAGGACATCAACAAAAAAAATGAAAGAAAGAGTTTGACTCTGCAGTTGATAACTGCTTTTTAATCTATACCTATTTACAACACAGTATGACATTTGTAACTGCAACACCCTAACATGCTGATATGCTAAGAAAATATAGAAGTTCTCATTTCCTTTCTAAGTAAATTTGACCTTTGTCACTACTCAGATTAGTATGTTTGGCTTACTTTATAAAAGAAAGGACATTAACTTGTGTTTTCTCCACTGTGGATAGAGTGAGAGCCTATGTAATGACCTGTCAGGTATAGAAATCCATATCAGGGCTCCCATCCCCACAGGAATGGGGCACTACCTTCCTCCTCCCACATTTGCTGTCAGCAACGCACCATAGTGCAGGAGCTTTCACACCTCACCTTGCTGCTTATCCCTGACATTGCTGCTGTGCTTCCTCCACTTCTCAGCCTGGGGAATGGCAAGGACAGTCACCAGCTATGTGTCCTGCAGTTTGACTGCTGCCCCTTCTCACTTCTGTAACATCTGTGAATTCAGCTGCAGACACATTATGTACTGTATGTTTTATTATAACATCAAAGTGAATGCATTGTAGGACACTGGCATTTAAAAATAAAAACTTTAAATGGTTTAATACAATTAAAAGTGTATTTATACATTTTCTTGTTGACAAAAACGTAAGTTGGTTTAGCTCAGAATTTTAAGATTTGACAGTTTCTCAAAAGTAAAAAACAAAGCTCAGAAAGCTAACAGCTGCAATAGCAAGTTTTTATGTCATTTTTGTTCATTTTTGCATATTTCCTCAACTTTTCAGTAAACACTTTTTCTTCTTTTAAGAAGATCTTTGGTTTGCCTTTCACTCAGAAGAATTAAAAAAAAACCAGAATAAGCATTGAGTTTAACCTACAGTATTATAAAGTATCATTATAAACTCCTTTTCATTGTTGTTCCCCCTAACCTCAGTAAATCTTCTTTATTCGAATCTTTCAGCAGCTGCGGTTCTTCTCACAAGCTGATGGCTCGTCATTCACAGTTGCTAATAATTATGCGCACTCAGTCCTTTACTTTGTGTTTTTAAAGGAGTACTGTAAGAAATAGTATTTGTATCAGAAGATCAGCAAGGTCAGAAAAGAAAAACCCTAATTTCCCAATATTTTAACATACAGTGGCTGTGCCTGTTCTGGAAACCTGACAGAACTGCAGCATTTGTGCATGTACAAAAGAGCTTGATGTGAACAATTTACTTCTTTTTGATTATTAAGAAAAGCATTACTTTTTCAATAACAATGAGGCCCTTAAATGCTCCATAAAGCAATAGCAAGTATATGCATACATACTTTTCATTAGTAAATCCTGCAAATGTTTTTCTGACAGTATCCAAGGAAAGTCTAAATGAGAATTTTAAATCATACTCCCATTAGTCTCTTCTAAATTCAAAATTGCATATCTGCACAGCAAATCCACACTGACAATATTCTTCAGTATAATGCAGTACAAAATAGATATATATATGTTAATTTTTTTTCTTGCAGAATTACAATGACATACTTTGTGTTCTTTCTGCACAAGAAACATCCATGAGTCACTCATTAACAGCAGTGAGGCCGCTTATGTCAATGATATACAGGCAGTTTTGAAAGAAGCTAGCATTTTAAGTGGCATGTTTAGATTTTGTCTGTGGTACTAAAAAATGTTGTATTCTTCTTGTATTTCTTAATAATTAGCTACAGGAAGGAAAGATACTTTTTTACATTTCTATTTTACCTTTCATGTTAAAAAATCAATGCACTGCAGCTGGGAATAACTGTCCTACCTCATACACTGTTTGACCTTGTCTTTGCTACCCTTGATCTTTCTGCAGGGTTTCTTTGGTTTATGAATACACAAGGCAAAAGTTGCACCTCAGTGAGATTAAGAGTGAAAAACCCTTACTGATTGCCTAAAGATCATCCTTTGTGATCACACTGGGAACCACTTGAAGTACTACTTGACTACTCTTGAGCTTTTGTGACTTTTAACAGTGTAAAGAGTAAATACACACCATATAATCTTGGGAAAATTTGAAATGCATAAATACTTAAATATTGGCATTTAGTAGTGAGATTCTAAACAGATGACCACTTTGTGAAACCTTTCTTTCCAAAAAGCTTCCTTTATTCATGTCTTCAGTACCCTGAGTTATATTATTTGTAGCCTGAAGGTTAGAGTGATATTTTTTGGTACAGTTTTCATTTGGTGAAAGACATTTTGTGACAGCTTATGTTGCTGTCACATCTCCTGTACAGTGCAGTATATTGCCTTTCACTTCAGTGATCTGATATAACCTTTTACTTGGTGCGGGAGATATATATTGACTGGTATCTTTTTTTACAAGATATTAGTAAAGATGTTTTCATTTATAAATTTCAGGTTTTATTTGGCTTTTGGTCATACTTTGGTTCCAGCTGAGACTATAATAACTAGTTGATTCTAAGGTAAAAGTCAGCAATTATTAAATCCTTCAGGCTTGTAAATTAACAGTTAACAATTAACAGACTTTTAAAATTTCCATTCATATATAGAGTTTTACATTCATTTCACATAATTGAGATTAAAGCTATTTTTGAGGAAAGTCATGAAAGGGCTGCTGGATAGTACATTAACTGTCTACTCCTACCCCAATATATAAAATATTCTGTGATCCCTGACAGCTGAGCATGCTGAGCTGGACTTTATCTCTTGAGTGGGAGTGGTGGGAGGCCCTGGTAGGTTGCCCATCACTTTCCAGCAGGCTGTTCTCAGGATATGGATCTGTACCACAGCAGAGCTGGGAGAGCCAGGAGGGCTGCTCTGGCATGGAGCTATTGTGCAAAATTTTCACTGATGGATTCCACAGTGCATGGTTGAGTGTGATCTTGTTCAGCATGCAGAAGTCCTGTCCCACTGCAAATGCTAAATAGCGATGATTTCCAGATGCATCAGTCAGTTTTCACATGCCATCAGTCTCATGTGCACAGGATACTTTCTGTGCCAAGGTGCAGTAGTTACTATTCTGGAAATGGCTGAGCCTGGCTTTCTCCATGATACAAAGATGCTGTCTAGTTGGTCAGTTCTTTGTGTAGACCTGGGAAGCTCCATCTGGCCTTGGAGTTCTGCTGACAGCTCACCTGCTGGCACTGAACTCTGATTAAGTTGCTGATGTATAGCCTGTTAGTTGAAATCTACATGAACAGCTGTTTAAAATAGTCATTATGCATGTATTTGTCCATTTTATGTAAATTCTGAATTATTCAATAAGTCTATTTCTTTTTTTAAACTGTGAATTTCATGTTCAGCATAACACAGTTTTTTTGTTTACTCTGAAATGTCAAGTTATATGTAAATAAATATATAGACTCCATGTTCACATAATGAATTGTCATACTGCCAGTTTATTCCAACAAAGAATACTCTTTTATAAGTTTTGAAGTCTTTAGGGTATTTCAGATAGCATATTCTTTCCATATCAAGCTTAAAAGGGTGAAACCCTTAATATGTGTCCCTAAGAAACTTACCTGAGGCATAATGCAATCACTTTTCCTTTCATATTTATATCAAGACCTTGGATATGTACATTTCCAAATTCAGTATCAGCACATTTTCAGAAATCTATTGCATACAGACATTCATATTTATGTCTTTAACATGGCTTGATACACTCAAGGGCTAGCCTGGGGGGAAAAAAAAAGTGATTTTATGCTATTATTTGAACCTGTTAGCTTTTTAAGGTTGTTAATGCCTAGGTTTTAACCTCTTTAGGAGGGTGATTGAGCATTTGACAGAAGATTAGTTTTTCCTTATACCTGTACACAAATGTAAGCAGATGGCCATTCAAAAATACAAAACACTAAAGCCCATTGTTCTTTCCAGTTGCAGTGGAACTAACAATTTTATTCTCAAATGCATACACCCCTCCTTATCTCACAGCCATTTTGTGAGGCAGCTTTGTATTTTATTCTTTTGCCAGCAGTTTTCATGGTATTGCAACTCACAAGTTGTTTCTTCTTCTGAAGAAAAAGAATTTTTCTTTATTTATGTATTTCATTAACATAGTTCACATTCATATGTACAAATACAGGGTTTCAGAAACTGTCAGGCATACTTGCTGTTACAATGTTAATACTGCCTTTTTCATACTGCATTTATTCCATGAGTAGGGATGAGAAAGGAAGAGCAATCAAATGAAGGAGTTCATTCCACTGTTCAAATGCATATTCATAATGCTGTAGAAACATAAAATTTAACAAAGGTGCTGAGACAAATGAAATGTTTTAGCCTGATGGTAGATTCTCTGTTGACTGCTATATGCTGAGTAGAAAATGGCATTCCAGTTACTGATTTTGAGTGGAACAAACCACACATTTAATAAAGCTTGAAAAAAGTTCTTAAAATTGCGGTCGTTCTCATCACTTGAAGAGCAGTATGTTATCTATTTTTCTTTATAGGTTTGTGTTTTTATAGGAGAGAATGTTCTTGAAACATGCTCCATTTTATAAACAAAAGAAATTGTAAGATTTTTTAACATAGTTGTGAACAGGATATAAAATTTACACATGCACATTTTAAAACATATTAAAGGGTTCTGGTTGTTCCAGCAGTTAGTACCAGACTTCATCTGTTTAGCATTTAAAGAAAATAACTTTTTACCAGATTAAAAAAAAAAAAAATCATGCGCAATTTCCTTGTTTAAAGATTGTTAAGAGTGTAAAGTGTTGCTGTGTTTTATGAACAGTATGACTTTCCTGAAACAGCATGTGGGTTTGTGGTGTACACTGTTTAATCTGCCCAAGAGCGCTATTGCTTTCTCGTGACTCTTCTTCCACCACATATTGTACACTCCACCCCAATGGACTGATTTTATTTACTGCTGAGTCAATATTTACCGCTTTGGTACTGCCTGCAGTAGTTTTAATCCCTGTCTGAGCAACTGAATGGTACCAGGAGCTTTTTAAAGCTTTAGGCCTTAATCCTGTCATGTTCATCAAGTTTTTAGCAAAAGTTAAGGATGCCCAACACCCTGAAGTACTAGAATGCTTTGGTTATTATTGTTTATTACTTGTATTGCAATAGCCCTGGAGGACTTGATTAAGCAATGGGGAAATACTTTTTTTGCCACGATGTTTTTCTAACCCGATGGAACAAGTGCAGGGATTTTTTCCCTGCATGTGTGAACAGAAGAGGTTCAGTTGTACTAGAAGCATATACCAAGGAAGGAACCAAGTATAATGGGAAATATGTGAGAAATGACATAACAGCAGCCATCAAGAAGCTGGTGTCCTCTGCTTTGATACATCATTGACACAATGCTAAATCATTTTGTAAATAGAGGCTCTAGACAGGCCTGTTCCAGTCTTTCTTCTGCAAATTGGTATATGGCTTTGTAAACAGTTTATTCTGACAAGTTTTCAGCAGTGATTTAAAAACACAAAATCTGCTTGAACAGATATTAAAATGCCAACAGGGCAAATGAAAAACAGCTGTGCAAATCTTGCTTCTGTAAATATGGTAGCTCATATGTAAAAAATTGTATCTCCTTGGAGTAGACTGTCAGCTGTGTTGTAAAGACACTATCCTTAAACACATTTTTGAAGAAGAGAAAAAATTTCTCTTCTGCAATTCCAATGTCTTATTCTGTATGTTAAATGCAGAATTTCCATTGCAAAGACCACTGTGACTCAGTAGCTCTGCTAAATAAACTGTAGTGCTCTAATTAATCTAATGTCTACTAAGAATTGTTGCTTGTACTTAGTATCAAGTATATTATCTCTATCTTTTCTGGGGGACTTCACAAAGAAAAAGGGTACCAAATACAGTCACATGGTAAAATAGAAGCTTGGTATGTATTCTGGTTTGCATTTGCAGCTTACTCTATCTTTCTAAATAAAAATAGAAAGCTCTAGTCTTGTCCCAGAAAAGAAATAAAATTGATAGCAATCCTATATAATCTGTAAGTATATCCTGTGTTTACTAGTCCAGAGAGGAAAAAAATTAAACAGGTAACTAAATAAATAACCAGCACTAGAAAGCCTAAGACTGGCAGTTCAATCTAAGAAATTGTTTCCTGCTCTTAAGGTCTACATAAACATTGACCAATCCTATTTACCTCATTGCAAGTCTGTGTGTGCAAATGCATGCATCCGTGTGGTTTTTTGTATAAGAGAAAGAGACCATGAATCACCACCAATGCATGAAATTTGGCATGTTTTCCAGCATGCATAATAATCAGCAATGATTACTTGAAATATTAAAAGATATGAATGTTTCACTATGTCATTGCTAAATGGTTCAAACAACACATGAACCTTTGGGTTACAAGATTTTCATAATTCTAAGAATTCACAGTATTTTCATATTAGATAAGAAATACTATCTAACATAAAATGTATTTTTTCCCAAGACGCAGCACTACAGTTTTTGCATTAACACCAAGTAACTATTTGGTAAATCAATATTTAATTATTTTAATGTGCTATATCATAAGCAAAGGTAAATACAAAACAGAACAAAAAAACCATTAAAATCAACAATTTGGGTTTTACTATAGATAAAATTTACTGTGAGAGAAGTAATTTTCCATTGAACGATTGATGTACATGTAAATAAAAATAACTGTTCTCAGGAAAGCTCCAGTGAGTATTATGTCTTTGTTTCTGTATTGCTTGTGTAGTTTTAAAACTGTCATCCTCAGTAACTTACAAAACTGTAAGGAAGAGCAGGGCTCAAACCAAAAGCATTAAAACCCCCAAGAACTCTTTAACAAAGGATATTAATATTTCTTGGGAAAAAAACCCCCAACAAATTAATTGTTCGATTTTAATTAGCTGTGACTTCCATGTTGATTCTAAACTTGTTTTAGTTCTGACTTTTAATTTATGGGCCTCCAACTTCAATGCTATCAGAGCATTCTTTTTTAGAAGTTACATTTCACAAGGACCATAAAAGCATTCTAAATTTGGGAAATAGTAATTGTTATAAGACCACTTTGCATAATATTATACTACATAAAATAATTGAATTTGAAGAAATTTAAAGTTCATAAAAGAAGAAAAAATGAGTAGATTTGCTGCACAATTTTATATTGGCTACTGGTCCAACAACAGGAAGGAGAATGGCAAGTGAAGTGCAATGCAAATCATTAACTAAGTTTATCCGCTGTCAATTTTATCACATTTGGAGAAATCTAAAAAGAAAAATACCTACAAATAGCTTCATTCATTCCTAAGACAAGTGATCTAATTTTAGCCAACTGTGCATTTTATGCACTGATGACAAGAACTGGGAGATGGATCTGGAAATTTTCCAAACTCTTTTATAGAAACTAAATATACAAAAAATAAGAACATGATCATCTTCTATGTAAATCAGAAAAGTGATAACTGATTTGATGTGTGAAATTGATGCATACGGAAGTACATAAATATTGGTGGAACACGTTACCCCTCAATATATCTGGGCACTTGGCAGTGGAGTGTTTTGAGAAGCTCACTAGTGCTCTCTGAAGATGTTTTTTGCTTGTCTATTTATAGCAAATATTTGGCAAAAGCCCCACTAAGACCTCCTCCCAAGGGAGAGCAGATAGGACTAAATTAACTGAGCTGAGATGGAAGTGAGTTTCTTCTCATTCATTACCACCGTTAAGCGAAATATGTGAGCCCTTGACCTAAGATATTTGGGACACTAAATTTATTTATGCACTTTAATAACTGCCCTTATTAGGATCTAAGTTTTTACAAACCTACCTTCTAGTGCTTTTTTGATAGGTGCCACTGCAGCAGCAGGCAGCTGCATAACCTGCCTGTCATGTCTGTTCAGGCTAATGTGCAGCTCCTGTTATTGCTTCTTTCAATCTCTTTACAAAAGTGCCATGGGCACAGGACAAATCTGGTGGTCTGGTAGACTGATACAAACCAGATTATTTTACAGTTAGCTGCTCGCCATTAAAATATGCCTTTTAACACTTCTCTAACTCTTCATAAAGGAGTGCAATGCACATGCTGAGCACCTGAAGGTTGTGTAAATTCATGTCCCCGGTAATGTCATTGCTCCTTCATACACTTCTCTGACTTTGCAGTGCACGTGTCACACAACAAAATTTCTGTTGTGTTGCAGTTAATAAGCTGTGTGCAAATCAAGGTAATCCGAGGATAAATCTTTACAAGCTACCTATGGATTCATCATCTTTGTTCATATCAGCACACACTTTTTCAAATAGAGGCCATTTTCATAATCTTACACTTGAGAAAGACACACAAAATTGACACACACTGCTACTTTTTCTCTGCTTCATAGTTTTGGGTGGCAGCATCATAATACAGACTTCTGCTGCACATGATCACACAGATACACAGCAGAAAAATCAGTGTCAGATGCAGTGAAGCTACAGAAAATTCTGAAATGTCCACCTTTGTGTAATATGGTGCAGTCAAAACCCATATTAATTGCAGAATTTGTGTTGCTTGGCTGTTAGGTGGCTTTTCTTTCAGCATTGAATAGACACAGTGCTGCTGATTTTGTTGTATTGTTTTTTCTTTTCATGAGGCTGTCACCTTAGCTGGCCTGAACCTGCATGAGATAAATTCCTTCTAGCCTATTTCCCACTCTTCACTGAAGTGAATGCAGATTTTTTTTTTACCATTCTCAGTAGGAAGTTCATTGAGCCATCTTTTTGTATTATCTCACAGGAGTTCTTGTATAGTCTATGGGCTGCAGTGTTGCAACAAGGGACTTCAAATTCGTCTGTGCTTCAGAGAGAACCTTGTCATAGGAAATGATAGTGTGCGATTATTTTATGTCTGTTCAGCAAGGTGCTTCCAAGTCCTCAAATACAAGCTGTGCTGGTTTCAGCAGTTAAACCATGACAAAAGTCTATGTATGCACAGAATTAATACTATTACAAAAATACAGCTTTCTATATTACTTTTATACATTGGATTTTATTATTTTTCCCCACTGAATTTTCAGTCTTTACAAGAGGAATATGGGATCTTTCAAGCTTCTTGAGGGAGCAGGCCCATAGCTGAACTCACAGTTAAAATGGGACTGTGTGCTCTACAGCAGATGAGACAGACTCTCTGGATGTGAGAAAGATGGATAGGCCATGGGCTCCCAGTGCTGTCTGCATCGGCTCATGCTCCAGGGCTCATTCAGCCTCGGCAAGGGGGACCCTTGGGAGCACCTAAGAGCAACTTCCAGCGCCTCTGAGGGTCTATCAGAAGCAGGGATCTTCTCAGTGGGGCGCAATGGGCAGGTGAGGGGCAGGGGAGGCTGAGGCTGCCCATCTGGAAACCTTCCCTCAGGATGACACATGAGCAATAACTCAGGCTGTGCAGGAGCTTTGCAGGCTCCATCTCTCCCTGAGCAGCCAAGTCTGACCCCATGCCTGACACTGCTAGGAGCAATGTCTGCCCCCAGGCACCTCCTGAGCTCTCTCCTCATCTGGATTATCCTGTGGCACTGTGGTCCCCTGAACCTCAGTTGTTGTTTACACCTAACAACGGTGACGCTATCCTTGACATGAAAAGAAAAATATTTGACCTTGCATTTTTATATTACAATCTTCTATTTGGCAAGCATTGTCAATATTAACCAACTTAAGAGTGCTGAAGAACCCTTCCAAGTGTGTGTTTGATGGATCAGATCCCTAAGAGGCACTTCTTCATCCCTTCTGCACACTGCAGTTGCTGACTCCTTTTTCCATGTGAGAGCTGGTAGAAACAGATTTCTACCCTTGTTCCACTTGCTGTTTCCTTTGCTGTTATATGTTCTTCCTTCATATTGCCCACAAAGGATTGGGAAGAAATGGCATTTTTTTCCTGAAAGACTGTAATTAAAAAGCTGTGTTTCACACAGGGATATGAGTAGGTTCCTCTGTGAAAATACCACATGCTGTTGTGCACTTAAATTTCATCTCAACGTTTTTAATTAATTTGGCTCAATTATGGGGTTTTTGCTGTCTTTTTAAAAGAAATCTTTCTGGCTACTATTCAATGTTAATTAACAGCTCTCTTGGGAATGGTCTATATTTTAAGGCATAGTTCAGAATAGCCAAGCTGTGATCCTTTGTCGAAGTCTAAACTAAAGGGAAAAGCTGTGTGCTCTTTTATTATTGCCCTTCCCAGTAAACGATGTAGTGGATAGTATCTAGGAATGTATGTTTCTCAATTAACTCTTCAAACCTCTACTTTTTTCTAATATTATGACCAACTATGATGAGCTGTTAGTAGGCACATCTATTAGAATATTTTAGCTTTGATAAATGCAGATTTATGGTATGCTGTGACATGATTCATTATTACAGTTTCTGCTAATGTGATTTCATCCTAATGACACAATATCATAATATCATCTTTGCTGGAATGTACACATTTCAGGGTTGGGCTTCCATATGTCTGGAACTGCATTTGTCCACCTTACTAATTTTTACAGGTTTCATACTTCATGTATTTTTCTTCTCTCTTTTACAATTGGTTATACCACGTGACATCCAAATATTTTTATGAAGCCTGCTGTAATACTTGCACTGACATAATTTTAGTACCTTGAGTAGTAAGTGATCAGTGATACGTATCTCTGAATTGAGCTGGTAATAAGAGGCTCAGTGTGTACTTTCCTGGCTGCTTACTGGGAATGGACTTAAAGAATTTCTGCCATGTCTTATCTTTTGCTGCAAATTTATTCCTCATTCTTGCTGAGACTGGATAATCTAGGGAAATTACTTGGGTGCAAGTAATCCTGTAATTTTCAAATACAATTGTCAAATACTTTCCAAAGAATTCATCTTATCAAATGCCTCATCTACCTGTATTTCCAAGTTTCTATCCTATTTTTGAATCATAGAGTACTATCTGGGGGAAAAAGACCCAGTGAATGTAATTTGGGAGGTATACCCACTTATTCCACTTTTCCAATGGATACTGTGAATTTCTAATTTGCTTCTGTCATGAAGAATATCTCAAAAGGGATTTCATGTATTTGATTATGCTCAAGCACTGCAGTTTACTTATTACAGTTGTTGTATCTTTTCTCTCTAACATTTTATTTCTCTCCAATTCTTATTTTATTTCAGCTAAGACACCCAGAAAACTTAATACATGTTGGTCTGTATCTTCTACCAGTCTTTTCCACACTCTGAATTATTGATTTCAATTACAATATAATATCAAGCATGTATAATTAATATATATATGATGAATATGGTGAAGTGTGTTTGAATAATTATTTTTAATTCAGTTTTAAAAGAATTTGAAATTCCCCTTCTTGCCATGGTCTGGTGTGAAATCTGCATTTTTTTTTCAAAAGAAGGTTTTCTTAGGAAGGTAGTTACCCATATGTCCTGCTTACTGTCTATAAAATCTCATTGATTGCATTCTCATCTTACTTTGTTAAAATCTCCAGCAATATTCAAGAAAATTGATAGCTTCTATGAATCTCCTTTCTCCTTGGATCCAGCTTGCTAAAAACCTTTTCTCTACAATTTTGCAGCAATTTAAGTATCAAGCCTTCTAATTCACAGAATCACAGAATAGTTAGGGTTGTAACGGACCTTCGGAGATCATCTAGTCCAACCTCCATAAATTTCATTACTTTTCATTCCAAAAGTCAAAAAATCATCAGGCAGGAGAAGTCCCACCCATGACCTAACTATCAGGCCCTAGTCTTGGAAAGAAAATTATTTCAGCAGGTCTTCTGGGATTCACTGCTGCCACTGATACCAAAGCTGGCTCTGATTGTCCAGAGAATAGGCTCATTCCTGAAGTGTCTGACCAACACCATAACTAACCATGCCCTGTCTTACCAGACAATGCTGTAAAATGCAAACACATGTCCAGAATGTTCGTTAAGTAGTGAACTACCTTATAATGGTGACATATTCCCTGCCTCCTTTGTCCTTAGGATATTTTTAAAGGTTTTCCTAGCTTGGCAGCTCTACAGTACTGTATAATACACCCTTCCTTTTCTCTTCCCCATCTGATGGAATTTCCACTCTGTCAATCCCGTANTCCATGTGCCCTGGACTCCAACACCCATCCCTCCTATGCAGCCTCAATGACTAAAATCATGTACAGTAAAATCACTACTCATTTGGTGTCCACATAAGGACAGCACTATTTAGGTATGTAGGTACAACCCATCACACCATTTAGTCCCTGCACAGCTTTCTGTCCTTACAGTACCATGGAGAAATCAATCCATCATTCTTCCAAGAAAATCCCTGTTGTGACTTGTTGCAAAGCAAGAGAGGGTTTGTAGACTGGCTGAAGTCATGTTAGGGTTGCAGATGAAAGATAATAGATGCCATGTCCTTGCCCTAGGAGGTACATTGCCCTAGGAAGTACATTGCCATTATATCTACACTATGTCAAGGTTTCTACTGACATAATTATGTTAGGCATTGATCTTGCCTACTACATTATCTATCAAGCAGATGGTAAAGTAACACAAATAATACTACCACAACAATTTACTCTGCAAGGCCACTCACAAAACTACACATTCGGGTTATTTTGCACTGTTCAAAGCTTCTGCTAGAAAGTAAAATTTCTTGGGAAAAAAAAGAAATCAGTCCAATCTAAGGAAAATAATTTGATCAGGGTTTGCCAAAGCATTAAAATCAGGGCATTAAGAAGGAAACTCTTTGCTTAGCAAAATAATAAGGTAGTTTATTTTTATTTCCTCTGATTTGCCAGCTACTGGAAGAAAGAGTATGTTTTGCCCGACGGTACTTTCTATTATGTAAAACAACTCTTTGTAGGGGATACAAATCCATGAACTTCAATTTTAACTTCATTAAATGTCTGATGTCATTAAGGATATTGCTGTCATTATGAAGGATTAGCAATTATATGCGAGAGTAAGCATTATGATCAGAACCAAAGCAAAAACATAATACCAGAACCCAAGACACAGAGGTAACTAAAGAGGATTTTAACACTACTGCTAGCATTATGCTGAAAAATTATCCTAGATGTTTATGTGCAACCATTTAACAATTCAGGCTTAATCATTAGAATAAATATAAACTATCAGTATGGCTGTGATAAATGCAGTATGTCATGGAGTGTATGACAGGGATAATAAACAGTGCCTAATAGCGCCAGATTTGGGACATCTACCCTGTTAGACGGGTAGCAAGAGAACTGATCTGCCCTGTGAGTTCAAAACATCCAAGAAAAGTCCTGTCCAGGACCAGGAAGCACCCTGAATCAATCCACTTACTGTACCCTTGCTAGCACAGAGGCAAAAAATACCTCCTGTGCTGTACACTGAGGTAAGACACAGCTTTGTTCAAAGTTCTTTCTGCTAGAAATATGTCTCATTAATGCAGCTTTCTTTCCATGTCACACAGTATTGTCTTCTCTCTTACTATTACTACAGGATGAACTTTTATTTCCATAATTGTGCCTGTCACATTTTACTGAGATACGTATCCAGCTACAGCCTAGTCCTAGAGTAGCATGGCAGGTATTCAGATACACTATTTAATACTAGTCTAGTGTTTGATCTATAAATCCAGGATGATAGTTCTGTGTTAATGCTGCTTTGGAAGAAGAGAGTTTTTCTGACTTACTGTATGCTTTCACACCTTTCAATCATTTTTTTAAACAGTCTAGAGAGGAAACTTGAAGTGCTCACATTTTATGGAATAATTTTGTTACATGTTCTTTATAAAAAAGCACAGCTGAATTTCCTGTGCTATTGATGTCACCTAGGCGTTTACTCCATTTGCTGTAGTCTTATCTGGAAAACTGTATTTGCAGAACCAGAGAAAACAAATCCCATAGAATATATTGTGCATCCAGTCTCTGAAACTGTCCAACCTAAGAAATGGCAAGATATTTCTAAGCACATGGACATGAGTAAAGTTGCCTAACATATCCCTTTTGCATTGTAATATTTTCCAAATGACCAAACCTCCTGGATTTAAAGAGACAGGTACTCCTGCTTTTCAGAGGTGAATTATTTTCACCAATAAATCATCTCAGTTAGTTGCATATGCCCTTCTGATAGAAGAAAAAGAGCTCAAGCTGAATGTTACATTGCAAGACAGGTACAGTTTATACTTCTTTCATCCACCCTTAAAACTAATTACTTTTTACTTTACTGTTCATTAAATGCAGAAGTAATTCCGCTATACTTACTGTGGGAGTTAAAGAACAGGCAACAGTTTCCAGAAAAGTAGAACTGGTTTCCTTTGACCACTTAGGGTAGGGCATACCATTCTATTACTGACGATGGAGCAGGCAACACTAAAAAAATACTGTAATTATGTTGTTTGACCAGCTTTCCAGCCAGAGATCTGTGAAACTTCACACTGAGGTTATAATTTTCTTATGGCTTTGAAATTACTTGCTGAATGCAAAGCTTTTAAATTCAGTGGAAAAGGGGGTTGGTTTTGACATCTCAAAATGCCCTCTAAGGTACAGCTGATTGGAACATTGACTTCTAGAGGACTTTAATAAAAACTCAAAGATTTCTGTCAGTATTCTGAATAGTGCACCCTTTTCGCTCCCTGTAACAAGCCACATCTACATTAGCAGCACAAGCTGATAAAAGTGAATTTTCTGCTGACATGCCTGTCAGCTTCCAAGACACATGTAATGTACAGGAGTCTCCACTGGGTAGTCCTGGAAACAGAAGCTTCATGGTTTAGTTCTAAAGCTATAAAGCTCTGGAGGACATACTGACCCTTGCCTATAGTATTTTACTACTTCAAAGGCTATCTCTCATCTACCGATTTTAATCTCCTTCACCGAAGTTGACCTATTTTGTGTTACACTTGCTTTTTGTGTCAGCTGCATTTTACAGTTACAAAATATACACAAGCGTATCAAGGTTATACAACAAACTTCAATTGTCTCTATACAGTGCATAGGTTTTGATTTTTGAATTAGACTTTAGTTAAACATTTTGAAATTAGTATGAAGGACTCAGTTACCTCTTACTGTAATGTGCTCCAAATCATCGGAGTTGCAATCACAGGCTGCAACTACAGGCTTAGTGATTGGAATTACCTGTTATTAGTCCTGTGTCATCAGTGAAGCCATGATGCCATCAGAAGCATCACCAACTTCCAAATCAGTGATGAAATGACTGTGTTTGAATATGTGTTTACACCGTAAAAAATGTTTGCTTTTTTCTCCTATGAAAGAAGCAAATGAATGTTAGGGATCTGTCACATGATGTCTTTCACTTACCTTGGATGTTCAGTCTAAGCTGTTTCAAAAAGGAGATGACACTTACATGTGACCTCTAGAATAACTTGATGAAGTTCCATGTGACTGTCTTACGCAACATGAGAGACCTACTTGCAACAGACAAAACCAAAAGGAACTGAGAAGGCAATTAGTTTTTACAAGCATAAAAGCAATCAGACTCATGAGCTGAATTAGGCAACCAAACTATAATTCAGTGTATTCTTCCAGACTACGATCTCTTCACATCTTTTGCAGCCTGCCCATAACAGTGAAACAAAGAATTGAGTTCACAGAGATTTTCCAGATCAGCAAAGCCTTGTGAGTGTTGTGGCAACAGGGAGCACAGCCCAAGGACCAGCCTGGCAGGCTGTTTCACAGCACACTGTAGCATGGGTGAGATGAACACTGCTGCAGCAGCAGAGCAATGGGAAAGGAAGAGTGGCAGCTTAGAAAAAGGAAGGGTGACAGAAAACAAGCAAAGCTGCCATGAAGAGTTATTTTTAGCTGGCAATACTTGCATATATTGCCATATGCCCTTCCAGTACATTATGACTGTACTCACCACAGGGCTGCCCCACACCAAGACAGCATTGTGACCAAGGTCAATCGCTGCAGGCTCTAGTACATGCCCAGAAAAGCAGGGTTTTTCCCCAGCATTTACATTTGTACTGGTCTCTTTTTCATTGACACTAGAGATCTGAATGGAAAGGTGGACATTTTTCTCCTCATTCTTCACGCATGCTTACGCCAGCATGAGGGTCTGGCTGGTCACAGGGTAAATCTAGCTGGTCTATCTGAGAGGAAATAGAGAAAGAAACATGCAGGGTGGCTGTGTGGGCACATGGACACTCACATTACACCAGGCAAGATGGGGAGTGTGAGAAAGTGGGCAAGATCATCACCTTCACCAACTCTGAAATTTATGTGCACCTTCAAATTATTTGTTGCATTTAGAAATATGCTGCAATTTTTAAAGTTTGCTGAATATATGCTGGCTTGAACAACATGCTCATTTGAGCTTGATGGAAATTGGCTGGAGGCAGCCTGCAGCAGCATCATCTAATACCTGATACCCTGCCAGCACTCACCAGTTTCTGAGCTGGAACAAGCGAACATTGTTTCATGAGAATCCAATATGTCCATGTTAGTTTACAGTTCTCATTAGGAGAAGGAATTGTTAATCCACCACTAACAGTGACTACTTGATCAGGAACAAATACCCGCAGAGCTGTTGGCATCTGCCCACCAAATGCAGAATGCTGAACTCCCAGCACAGGTAGACTGCAAACAGCCATACAAGCATTACAGATTTTATTAAATTCATTTGGAAGTGACCATCTTTCTGTATAATTAGCAACATTTCATAGTAACAAATGCAACCAAAATGTTCAAAAGCTGCCTCTCCATAATATCTGCTACCATAACTGTATCTATGCCAGAGGTTTAGGGCTCTGCTAGTTCATCTGCGTCACGTAAACAATGTAAAATGTATTTGCAAGTGATTAATGGTAACTGCACAAGTGTGCAGCTGCAGACCAATCTTTGGCCTCCTTAGGGCTTCTCTCTTCTAAGTGAGACTAACATTCTCCACTTAGGATAACCTGGGTGAGACTTCAAAAGGAGAGCTCCAGACTGTATTGGTATTTGTCCTACCCCAGTACTTCCCATATTCCTGGAAGAAAAATATTACTGTGTAAGTACCTTTATATAACTTCACTGAAATGAATTCCAATGCAGATTCACTGAAAGGTTTCACTGTTTTTAGACCAAGTAAAGAAATAACGCTCTACTCATAGTATCATTGTCTTCACTATTATTTTTTTTTTCAAAATGGCTGGCAATTACCCTCAAGGGAGAAAGAACATTTCCCGGTATTAACCATACGTGAAAACATGTAACCAGTGGTTTTGAAATGCAGTAGTTACCTTGCAAAGTCACACCCTGATTATTTCACGGTAACTCATCTGTGTAGTTATGCCAAAAATAAAAGTGCATGTACAAGAGATAGCAAGAGATAGCTAGGATGGAATGTTATTTTGAGCTATTTCCTCACACAAAAATAGTTCCTAACTGCACACTCTTACAGGGTATCTGCAAGTTGTGGGGAAAGTTTCAATGGACAAACATTATCCCCCAAATCCTGTGATTCTGGAAAGTAAACGAGGCTATAGAAAGTACCTCTTTTTTTGGCAAATATGTAGAAGAGAGATGCTAAAAAACAAGCTCTGCAGAAGACTTTTCATCAGGCAGAATAAAGGCATAATCATGGCTGCAAAGCATTTTGGACATAATTGCACAAATTTTAGTTCTTAGGTCAACAGAGAGAAAACACAAAGGAAGAATAAACAACAAACTAGGTGTTTCTATTGCTGCTGCTGTTTCTCTAGTTTATGTAAAGGACATTTCTAAGCCCCCAGTAGCAACTAAAATTTCTGAAATGAATTCTCCATTTTTCAAGTAATTTGCTGTCAGTATTTACAAAGCAGTGACTTATCATGAATGACAGACAAATTCAAAGACTTTAAACATAATAAGCAATGTCTGGAGCCCACAGGTTCAACGGCTTGGGAGACATTGTGCACCATATATAATTGTTATACAGTTCTTACCATGTAATCAGATTTTTAGTATTGGGTGGTTAAATTTTCGTCACTTTTTTTTTTCTTTTGTTCTGTTTTTTTTGTTGTTGTTATTTTGGGTGGTTTGTTTTGTTTTGTGTATGTGTGTGTGCATTCTGTTTTTGTTTGTTTGTTTTGTATAGTTTTTGTTTGTATTTTTTGTTCCCTGAGATGTAATCCTTACTGCCCAGGCAAACAAATAAGATGGGGTGCTTTGCTCCCACCCTTTGTGTTGCAAATCAGTTATAGCATAGCGTCTTTCAGAAAAGAGACATGCACAGACAATTTTTGCCCTTAAGTCTCACAGTATCTCTGTGCATATGGAGAAATACAGTACCTCCAGCAACAGCCACCAAGTCATTGGTGGGAAGTTGGAGAGAATTATTCTGGGCAGCTATCTTGTCTCACTAAAACATTCTTTTTCCTTCAAAAAGGCCTGTCTTGGGAAACAAGTGGGCTGACAAATCAGGTCAGTACATGCTTAGGTCAAACAAAAAGCAAACTCTTCCCAAAAACTTAACAGTTTCTGGTTTTGAGTTCCAACACCCCCACGCTTCTCCTGCACCGAGTTCTAATTCCACTCTGAGTGGTATTTACCAACATTGCTCTGGAACCTCCTCATCTAATATACTGCCTTCCATATTGCATGTGGGCTTCTGTTCACACGTTGTCAGCTTAGAAGCTGCTTTACTGATACCATCCTGCTGTATGAACAGCAAGATGTTTGTCTTCTGTTGCAAGGCAATGAGGCAGAATCACACAACAAACAAAAGCACCATCCTTCTTTTTCATGGCCACCTTCGTATAAGCATCTCCCAGCTCACCTGTCTACAGACTTGTTCCCCTTGGCTCACATTTCTCAGTGGCAGTCTGTTCTCCAGGCTCATCTGTGGTGCCCAGAAGGCAGCAGCTTAGCTCAGCATGGCTTCCAAGCTCCCAGCTCCCACTGCCCTTATGCAGACTGTGCCTCTTGCTGACACCAGTGACTGCACAGTAAGACAGCTCAGGCAGCCGCTCCAGCTTGAATGCTGTGTTAATCACCTGAATGCATGGACAAGGATGGGGATGGACAGGAAGCAGGAACCAAAGCTACCTGAATTCAACATTTGTGAGCTGCCATGAAGGAACATTCTGTACGAGGACAGAGTTTGTACAAAGAAAACAAAAGAAAAAACATAATGTATCCAGCAGGATTTCAAATTATTTATGCTGGTATTTGAAACTCTGAATCAAACCAGGCAGTAGAAACATGGTTTCTGGAATTAAACTGGATAAATTAAACTGCCTGGGAACTACACCTGCCATTTGAATATGCTTCTTTGGGAACTGCCATGCTGACAGCTTTTTCACATCTCTTAAAATAAATGTATATAAAATTTGAACTTCTCAGCGAAAAAGGAATTTTGGTGACTCGTAGCAGCAGAAAATGTAACTTGTTCTTCTTACTCAGTAAGGGCTAATACTAAAATAAAATAAACACCAAATAATAGAATAAAAGAGAAATGGTTTATGTAAAGATGCAGAAGAGATTGGACATGCAGAAGAATGGTTCTTTCCACAAAATTTAATGGACTTTCCACACTACAGTGAGTCACTAAACATGTGACCATTTATTATCCCAAAAAGGGAACAGTGCAGTATATCAAATGTATTAAATGCAAGCAAGAAGCTCCCAGTCACCCTATCATTTAGGTCTGCAAATTTACAAATTGCAAACCTTGGTCCAAAGACATGCTGCAAATTCCTCAGGTTTCTAATATGATGGTGGACATGTTAATTTGCACTCAAGTTTGCACATAAAATACTCAAGCTTTTAATGTATTAAAATATAGTGTGAACATGAATACATATTAGCCTGCAAAAGACTATCAAGATTTGCCATAAAGTAGGTTTTATTTTTTTTTGTCTTAGACTTCAATATTCAGTAATTTTTCCTCTTAAATGCCTCTTTATTTAAACAAGATATTTTGGCTAAAATAATAATGCTTCCAGTTTTTAAAAATTAGTATTTAGTGTCAGATCTGTAGTTTTTTGGCCTTTAATGACAGAAGATGTTTTGAAACAGCACAGATATAGCAAACACTATCTCTGTTAAAAAAAATAATGCTGGGGCTCAGCGGGCTTTTGATCCCTTCTACTGTGGTTGATAGTCTAGAACAGCAATGTTCTGCTAACAGGAACCCTCTGTCCTCAAGTCTACTTTTAGTCATGGTCAGTTTATCCTAAACTGATCTCATGTTTCCATTTCCCTTCAGTTTCAGCTGACTCAGTGTGCTCTTCAGATGCACACATACAGAGAAAAGCATCCTCTGGCTGCTGAACCTCTCCATACTCACTGCCACGTTCACCCATTTCCTTGGCAACAAAATTACTTCAGACCAAGTTATTGTTACATTTATTTTAGGCATCAATCTGCAGATCTATTTTCTTCTTTTGCGTGGTCTGACAAGAACAATTTACAATGGTTTACTTTCTTTTTAAGCTGATGACTGAAGCTGATTATACTTAGCAGAGCTAAGTATAAAAACGGAAAGTTGTTGAAGACTTGTGGAAAGCTGTGAAGGCATATCCAGGCTTCTGCTGGTAGCTCTGCATGGTGATCCTTCTCAGTAAGGTGAAACTAGTTAAGTAGTCATTAATACTCCTTGTCTTGCCCACTGCAATCCTTCTAACAATAGGCCTAAATAAGCTGTTTGTAGGTTTTAACAACTTACCTCCTGATGAGGCTTTCAGCTTAATAAAAAAGTTTCAGCCTTCCCCACCACCCACATTACTCTCCCTATCCTAAAATAGGTGGCCTACAATGCTAGCAATAGATAACTTTAGAATTTGCATAGCAGCAATTTTTAACCTATTTTTCCCCTGTTTGTTTCTTTGGGATTTTTGTTTGTTTTTATTTTTGTTTTGTTTCATTCACAATATATAGGTATATAGCCAGCTTCAGAATCAATGGTCTGTGACTGTTTTCAATCTTGTGAGGAAAATTTATTTCAATAGCTACACAATTAGTGTATATGTAACTTGAGCTACAAATACAAAAGTACAGTACAAAACCACACAACTTTAAAGCAAAACTACATTAATATTGTGCATGAATCTAATACCAGGTCTGAATTGTATGAAATGGCTCTGATCATTGTAAATACATAAACACAATACAGTTTATTTTGGATGCAGAACAGAAAACAGGAAATAACACAACCGTCCCACTCATCTGCAGATGCTAATTTAAGGAGAGGATTTCTTGTGTGGAAATTTACTAGCTGCTATATTTCAGTAGATTTCTAATGTAAACTGCAACAACTTTGGAACTGAATTTCATACTACTATATAGTTGACTCCAATGGACTCAGCTTATCAACATGTCTACCCCAATGACCACAGTATAACTTACGTTTTGTCTTGTGCTGCAGAAACTCTCCCGGAGTTGTGCGAACCCAGGAGAAGGTATAAGGGATCTAGGACATGGGAAGTCCTGAACTCCTCCCCGGCAGCACTCGGAATAAAATATCAATTCAAGTGGTCAGATAATTATTTAACAACCAGAAGTTTGTGATTAAAAAAAACCCAAAACAAACCACTATCAAAAATTCAGTCTGCCACCCGAGTGTCACGAGCAGCACCAGGAGCTGCTGTCGACGCGGAGCGCGGCGCGCTCAGCTGCCGGCCTGGGCTGTTTGTCGGTCTCTCTCGACGGTGCGGGTCCCGGTGAGGTGAGAGCAGTGGCGGGGGCGGGAAGGGGTTCCCGGTTCCCCGT
>WBMY01011588.1:1345-12694 GCA_013397315.1 Donacobius atricapilla | reverse complement strand
TGAGCGGGGTCTCGCTGGCCCTGTGCGCCCTCCAGCGCCTATGGCATCGCACAGTCATGGAACGGGTCAGGCTGGGAGGGACCGCGCGGGGTCATCTGGTCCAGCCTCCCTGCTGAGCAGGACCATCCCAAAGCACGCAGCAAAGGATAGCATCCAGGCGCTTCTTGGATATCCCCGGTGACGGGGACTCCACAACCTCTCTGGACAATCTGTTCCCGACACAGTAGAGATGTTGTTCCTCGTGTTCAGGTGGAACTTCGTGTGTTTCTCCCTGTTGCCAGTTGTCCTGAAGCCATTACATCCTAAAGGCATGTACGCACCTCTTGTGTAGCAATAACATGACATGAATTATCTCTGTTGTCCAAGGAGTGGGTCAATGTGGTGGGCAATACCCAGAGAGGGTGCTACACCTTTTCTCTGTATGCTTACCTTTGAAAAGCAAAGGAGAAGGGGAAGATGTGTCCCCTCAGTGCCATGCAGTGAGGCACATGAACCTTCAGTATGGCTGGGCAGTCTTTGGTGCTCTGTCAAAAGAAAAGGAGAAACTAGTCTTGCCTAACAGCTTTATAGCTAATTTTGACATCCGTTTAAGTGCTGGTTAATGCAACTTGTGAATTCAAGTATCTTTTTGAAGCAGGCAGTGACTTATGGTCTTACAGAAATATCTCACAACCTGATTTTATGCTTGTGTAGGTATGTCCTTTTAGTAAGGCGAGTACGGGTTCCTGAACTGAAATGCTTGTGCATAATTACCAAGGAAAAAAAGCTTTGTAGCACCTGTGGTGATTCGTCCGTTCGTGGTCATTGGTGAAACCAGTGCAAAGGCATGTAATTTTGCTAACAGTGTAGTTCTCTTTCAAGTGTCAGAGTTCAGAAGCTTATTGCTGGTGAGTTTCCTGTTTGTAAGTTGTGATAAAAAAATACATATCATGCAAGTCATAGTATTTGTAAGTGTTCACTGTTAGAAAAAGTAGTCATTAGAAATAGCTGATGCTCAAAGATGAAAACCAAGCAGGTGTGTGACACTTGCCTTTTACTGCCCTCTTTTTCTCCAATGACTTATAGCTCAAAGAACTTCTTGAGCTGGATGTGGTTTCATATCTAATATCCCCCAGTAAGTATAGGGGTTTTTTTTGGCTGTGAATTTCTCCAGTCTCCCTTAGACCCATGTAAATTCCATGTATCAGCAACATCTGGCTAGCAAGGACACACCACAGGCCTAAAAACCACAGTAGGGGGGAATTACCTTATAGTTTATTTTGTCTGTGGCTTCCACCTTGCACGTAGTATTCCAGGTGTGAGCAAACCAGCCAGAGATTTATATCTTGGGTGATGCATTTCCGTTTGTATTTATAAGAACCCTTCCTGATTCTGTGGCTGCTTAATTTCCTGGTAACCTTTTGGGAAGTCTTTTGGAAAGCCAAAGTTGGTTTTTGGCTACAGCAGTCTCACCCCTGTATTTATTAGACTCTTTCAGAGATCTTAAATAGTTCTGAAAAGTAGGCTTGCCTTTTGCTAAAGCCATGCTAATTCTTTCATATAAACCATGTATTTTTATAAGGGTCTACTAACCATATCTTTATTTGTAGTTTCTGTTCACATTAGCAGGGGTTTTTTAATTTTATTTTTTTTTTAGTAGTTGTTTGCTGCTCAGCATTTCTAGTCTTGATGTAGCAAGGAATTGTCTGAGTGGGAGTTAACCCACTATCATTCCTTACTGAGCTTTTTGATGTTGAGTTTAAAATGCCTGTAGAGTTCTGCAATTATTGTTGTTTATTTTATTAGTGTGTTTCACAATATCTACTTTAGTTCTTTCAATTTTGAATGGATTCTCTGATGAGTCACATACAAAAATGGTTTCTGGAATAGGTATCTCTCTGTTTTCTTTCATAGTAAATGTGATGCAAAGTATTTATTTAGCTCTTCATTATCATGTAGAGTATTAAAACATCAGCTTCCCAAAGAGCTGTGGATGAATTACATCTCCTTGTGAGGAGCATGGGAACAATGAGCAAGGACACCGAAAGAAATGTGAGGCAGAGAAACCAAGGAGGGTGAAAAGACCATAGAGCTACTTTTTATGAAAACAGGAAAGTGGCTGTGTTTTTGTTTTTTGTGGTGGTGACAATGCAGGACTAAACTGTACATCCAATGCATTTTTGCACTGTATCCCCTCCATGCTATTCTTCAGGATTATAGCTAAATTATGTTTTTCATTGATCATGACATTCTGTGGCATGATTTGGAGTCGAAGTGGGTAAGGCTGTAACTTAGGGTGCCTCATGGGAAGTGGTATTACCATTAACAGTGTCATATTGGTTGAAGCCAGGTATGTTTAATTGACTTCCTCGATTTTCTGAACTCCGGGCTTTTCTTGTAAGGTCAGTGCAAAGGCACAGAAGAATGGGTTCTCTTTAGCATCGTCTGGTGATTCCTCGGGCGAACTGACTTCAGATTCGTTTTTTTTAGATACGGCAAGACAGCTAATTGACAACTTGATAACAAGTGCTCAGTCTGTCAAGTTGTGAAATAGAAATGTGGGAGTAAGGTAGATAAATTTTCTTTTTAGATAATGTGAATTGTCAGTTGAGTGTCCTGTAGGAACAGTATGTTTTAAGTGTCCCGTGTTTAAGACTTTCTCTTGCCTGTGATAATGGTGGGGAAAATATTAGCATTTGGAATTGTTTATGAATGAGAATTTGTATGAAATAATGTAATACAATTTTACGTTTTGAAGGTTTTCTTGTTTGAAAATGCCAGTTGAAAAAAAAGGAAGTGTAAAATGATCCTGCTTATGATTGGTGTTTGAGATGGCAAGCAGGAGATGCAAAGGAGGTGTGTGCAGATGACTGTTTTTTTCTTGAGGAGAGAATTTAATACATAGTCGGTCTGTCAAAAACAAAAGGTTAGTGGTGATAAACTTTGAATTGATAACTTTTTAAGGCTTTAATAATAACATAAGTATTCTACTTGCTTTCAGAAGTTAAAGCCCCACACCCAAACACTTAAATAGGAGAATAGGCATAATATCATTTCCAAGTTGCTGTTCGCTTGAAAAACAAAATGAGTAGTCCCCACAACTGAAGGAATGTAGGACAGCAATTTGATTTTGTGGGGTGACACTGATAGCAATTTAACATTTTGAAACTGTGCCCTTCTGTGGGTCAGATTTCACTGTTTTCTAGATACATGGTGTTCTGTTAGAGAAAAAGCCTTTTCGTAGTTCAAGAGCCATGAATACACAATTGACTTCTTGCCACAAATCTTGACTTCACATGTGGAAAGTTCCATTGTTACAGGAGAATTTCTGGGTAATGTTTCAGGAGAAATTATGACCTTAAGCTGTGAGTATTATTTGTAATCTCTGACATTGCTAGGTCTCTCGTAGGCCATCACAAATACCCACTGGTAACAGTCCTCTATATTTGCAGGACAGATTTATATTGTAGAGTTAGGTTAACAACAGGTGTTTTCTTATTTCTGCTATTATATATGCTGCACTGCTGTATATGTATTTCAAGGGTGGGGAGCAAGAGAAGGAATAATATTAATCCTTTAATATAAATACTCCCTTTGCCTATATCTAAAATAATTACAGTGAATTTGAATGCTGTGAAGGCTCTTGATAGCACTGATAAATCAATGATGACTTGTGACGACATGGTGCTGCTTCATATTTTGAGGAAAAATGTAATGTTCTTACATATGCGTCCCATATTCGTTAATAATTCTGTTATGTCATAAAAAGGCTGAATCTGAAGAAGCAATGTGGGCTTTCTTCAGCACAATAAATATATACAGTTGCCTTATCGCACATTGTTAAGGTATTTAGGTGCAAAGATGAATTTTCAAAGTTTAAGTAGCAATCACAGAAAGTGACATAAACATGTATGAAGTCTTTTGGCAATGGCTGTTGCAAGAAAATAGCTTTATAGCCTTTTATTACTTGTACTTGGGGATAATTTTTTTCCACTTAGCATGTTTTTGTTATTGCTGTGTGAAGATGAATACCGACTTCCTATGAGGACATAATTGTCAATTACCACCCTCACAGTCTGACATACTTAGCTGGGGCTGTAGCCTGGTCTCTGTATCATGTTACTGTTGCTTTCATCACAGAATCTTATTTGCAGAATGGGTGAGGTTAGCAGCGACCTCTTGAGTTCATCTTGGGTCCAGACCCGTGCTGAAGCAGGATCAGCTAGAGCAGGTTGCCAAGGTTTGTGTATAGCTGGGTTTTGAATATCTTCGAAGACAGAGACTCCACAACCACTCTGGGAATTCCTTCCAGTGTTTGACTCCATCTGTGTTCAGATGGAGTTTCATAGTTTGTGTGTTTTGCCTCTTGCCCTGATAGTGGGTGCTGTTGGCAGGAGCATGGCTTTGTCTTCATTCCGTCCCATCAATCATTTATACACAGGGATAACACCCTCCTTAGCTTTATCTTTTTCCAGGACAAGGAGCCCAAGTTCTCAGCCTCTTCTCATACAAAAAGCTCCAGTCCACTAGTCATCTTTATCTGTGTGCTGGACCTACTCCAGTAAGCTTGTTTTGTTCTGGCAAGCCCAGATCTGGACCCAACACTCCAGACATGTCCCTAGGAGCGCTGAGAAGAGAGAAAAGATCACGTCTCTTGACCTCCAGGCAGTGGTGTTAAATACAGCCCAGTTTGCTGTTGATGGCATTTGTGTCAAGGGCAAGGACAATTTTTTGGCTCCTGATTAGCCTGTCTGCCAATTCCTTCTCTACAGAGCTGTTTTCCAGCCAGCTCTTTGGTTCCAAAGGGTGTATTGATGCCTGCAGCTGCTCTTCCTCTTATGCAGGACTTTGCATTTACCCGTGTTGAAACTTCATGAGATTACTTTCAGCCCATTTCTCTAGCCTGTAAAGGTCTGACCTGCCAGAGGCCAATATTCCCAGAGAGGATTCTTCTGGATATGCGCTGGCCATCCTAAGTTACCAGAAGGGAACGCATGGGTTGAACCAAGCTCGAACCCATTGCTCTTTTTGAAGTTAATTTTGTGTTTGTTCAGCTTTTGTACTGTGCTAAGCCACGCAAATACTTCTTCCATCCTGGTCTGGCTGGGTCAGGAAGATAATAGTCTCTACCGATTTTCTTAGTGGAAGCTGCGTACACAAACAGGTGATCCACAGAGCAATTTATCTAAAGCAAAGGCCACCCTCCAGTCCCTTTTGTGTTAAAATAAGTCCAGCTTCCTTTGTGATAGCCATGGTAACTTCTTACATTTTTTTCTGAACTTTTTCTTGAGAGGAGTCATTTGTCATCAGTCGCACCTTTGAATGGCTACACTGCATGTACTAGCCACTCCTATAAGCTGTGATCTTATTAAGGGCGTGCTCTGTCCCAGCATAGAGGTCAATGATGAAGAGGTTAAATGGCGTTAGCCCAGTATCAATGTCTGGAGCACTCCACTAGCCTCCAGCTGGATTTTATCCCACTGGTCATGCCCTCAGCACCTGGCTGTTGAGTCAGTTCTTTTTACTGTCAGTTTATCCAGGTGGTACTTTATCAGCTTGTCTAGGAGGGTGAGACACTGTCAGAAGAATTACCAAAGCTGAGGTGAACAGCCACTGCTTTCATCCTCCAAGGTAGGCACCTCACTATAGAGGGCCATCAAGTTGATCAAATGGGATTTTCCTTTTGCAGATCCATATGACTACTCTCAGTACCTTTTTTTTGTTTGTTTGTTTGTTTAGAAATGGTTCCCATGAGGATTTTCTCTACTGTCTTCCCAGGGGTTGATGCAAGGTTGACTGACCTGTACTTTCTTGGGCCTTCTTGTAGAGAGAAGTGACATTTGCTTTCTTTCAAATGTCACTCCTTTCAGCAACCTCTCTTGTTATCTGGAGATCATCAAAATAATATCTGGTTGAAATAGTGTCAACCAGCTCCCTTAACATGCAGGAGTGCTCCAAGAGGGATCCACTGCATGGCAAGGCTGAGCAATGGTGGCAGCACCGTAGTGATTCCTCTGTGGTTCATTGTGAAGACCACTGTGAGGCAGGCTGTCCACCCGCAGCTCATGGAGATCCATGCTGGAGCTGAGGTCTGTCTGCAGCTCTCGGAGAACCCCACACCAGGGCAGGTGGGTGCCCAAAGGAGCCTATGGTCCTGTGGGAAGCATGGCTGGAGTAGACTCCTGGCAGGACCTGTGGACCTGTAGGGCAAGGAACCTGCATGGGAGCAGGTTTGTTGGCAGGACGTGGTGGAAGGGGCCCACACTGGTTCCAGTTCATGAAAAACTGCAGCCAGGGGAAGGAGTCATGCTGGAGAAGTTTGTGGAGGACTGTCTCCTGTGGGAAGAGGCACTGGATTGGGAAGACTGTGAGAAGTCTTCCCCTTGCAGAGAAGGGAGTAGCAGAGACAGTGTGTGGTGAACTGACAACACTGCTGGGGAAGAGTGGGCAGAGAAACTGGGAGTGAAGTTGGGCCTGGAAGAAAGGATGGGTGGGGAGAAGGTGCTTTTAGGATTTATGTTTCATTCTTGTTAACCTACTCTGATCAATAATAAATTAAACCCACTTCCCTAAATTAGGTTTTTGCCTGCTATGGTAGTTGGTGAATAATCTCTCCCTGTCCTTGTCTTATCCCATGAGCATTTCATTATATTTTCTCCCCCTGTTCAGCTAGGAGGGAGGTGCTAGAGGCTTTGGTGGGCATGTGGTACCTATCCAGGGTCAATCCACCACAGATAGTAAAGAGACAACGACGAATATGAGATCTGTCATAAGAGCACAGGTAGCTGGTGATAAAATTTAGCTCTGAGATGAGGCAGAAACTGCTAGAGATAGTAATCTTTCTTAAGCATGAATCTGGCCTTCCAGTTCTTAATTACAGTCAAAGGTTACATTATGAAGGTGCTAGACAGTGTAGTTTATATGGCTGTCTCTAGAGTGTCTGCACCATCAGCGTTTGCTGAGAAAAATGTTTTGGTAAGTAGTAGTGCTTGGCAGATATGTCTAACAGACCATGTATGGAAAGTGATTATGTTGATGAAATTAAGTCTTATATTTGCTCTTAGATTTTTTTGAAGGACTTTGTAAGAGGCACACCTCCAGTCTGAGGCTAGGGAAGAGGGGATTACCCAGAAGGGAAGTACTGGAGAGAGGAACTAGGTTTTCTAAAGGAGTTGTCTTCAGCTGTTGCTTTTAATAGAAATGCGAGTAAGTTGTTCTGTGTGTTGCAGTATAGCTGAAGGAATCAGAAATTACTTATCTCTTAATAGATTTTTGGCCCGTGGAACTGGATTTTCTTTCTTGTAACTTTTTAATTCATTACTTCTCAAAAAAATACAGTGCCTTTGCAATTCTGTTGTATCCTTATGTTGACCCAGTAATTGCTTGCATAGGTTTTCCAAAGTGTCATCCAGACCAGGGGACATAATTGCCTTAACTGGAATGAGGCTTTGTAAGCTAATTTTAACACAGAAAAGCCTGATAAAATGTTTGAGGCCTTCTCACCTATAGGTTNATAGAATACATACCTTGGGCATATCTTACATTGTAACCTAGGACAAGATTGTGTTTCTTCAAAAAATAGCTAAAAGTATTTGTCAAAGATTTCTTATCTCCTTACTATGAACATAATGTGTTTATTCCCAGCATTCAGAGATTTTTATATAAATAGGGAATACATAAGGGTGGACTTACAGATCTATTTCTGTTTCCATATTTGTAGGCATAAAGGCAGCTGAGATGGTAAGAGAGACCTGCATGTCAGTCAGGTGTCTGACCCTTCTTCAGGGCTTTGTCAGCCTGATAGCAAAAGTGAATGGCAAGAAGGACTCTGTTGCCATGACCATATTTTTTTATTACTTGATTTATGCTTTCTTAGCCAGCGTGGGGAAATGCATGTTTGCATTGGGAGATCAGAAACACTGCACTTAGAAAGCTAGAAGGTGAGTTAAGTTCAGCAGGAAGGTGCTAGTGGTCTCCTGCCCCCAGTCTTGGAGTTGGTAGTGCTTCACTGGGCAGCAGAGAATCCAGCCACAAGACCACAGAACAAATTATTGTTTTGAGTTGTATGCTTGAACACATTAAGAACATTTTTGAATGGTTTTACAGCAGAATGCAGAATATTTTAACAATAGGTGCCTATTTTTGCAACAGCAGAAAGTTATTTCACAAACTGAAAATTTATTATTAAAATTATAGCATTAAGTGGTTATGTTGATTTTCCTGCCACTGGAGAAGCAGACGTATTTTTGCTGTAATATGTTAGCTCTTCTGAAGAGGCTAAGAAATTTTAATAGGGCTGGGGGTGTGAAAAGCAAGAGCGTACAAACTGAAAATCTCTTCCACTCAAGAATTACCTTTTTTGCTTGATAGACACAAATGTCTTTTAAATTTTTTATTTCTTTTCAATAGAAGATGCTCAAGAAGATTTGAGGAATGTTAATAGGCTGTCTTGACATTGTATACTTGATAGTAAAAAAGATGCAGAATTTGCCAACTAAAGATTAAGATGTAACTTGTTTGAAATTGATCAGCTAGAATAAATATAATCTGGACCACATTTTAAGAAGAGTAGCTAAAGGTAAGTGGAAAAATTATCAAGTATTAGACTGGACGTTTAGTACCTTTTATAATCTTAACATTCTTCTGGTAATGTTGCTTTAAATGATTGTAATTTGCTCACTAACGAGATAAATATAGATAAAATCTGTATCTTCTGTTGGGTAGAATTATAAATATCAAGCTAGACATTGTTTATTTTTGTTCTGTGTTAAGCAGTTACTGTATATGCAGTAGTTTCTCATGCTGCTGTTTCTTCTGTTCATATCACCAATAATGAGTGCTGCTGGTGAATTAAAAGATTTTGTACTTCACTGTTACTTATTTCTGTTGCACTAAATTTCAAAGGCATTTATTAATTTCTTACTATATTGTGATCAGATTAATGAGTAGAGACTTTTTTAGACTGCTTGTTTTGTGCCTCAGCTGACTTGGTTAACGTACTTTTTGATCTGTTGGCATTAAACAAAGGAAAAAGAGTATGTCGGGATGGCCACGTATGGGCTGTGGATACCGACAGGCTAATAGAAGCACATCCAAAGACAAGAACTGCTGCAGAGAATAATCTTGTTAATTAAAACAAGGTAGTACCTTTGATTGGCTTTTATTCTGTAATTACACCAAGTACACCTTTTCCTTGGGGATGGTAGTGTATTGTAAAAGAGGTCAAAAATGTTTCAACATTGATCAATCCTTCCCAGTTTAATTGTAAGGAATACTAAAAATACCAATGGTTATTTTTCTAGATTTGCTTTTGATTTTTGTAAACATAGCACAAAGCAAAACCAAAAAAAAAAATTAATTTTACTTTCCATTCTGTGGGGGTTACAAAAGTAGCTGAAGACTGTTATCCATATACCCAAGTAAGAGTTGGTTAAAATGCAGCAAATCCACTGATTTTTCATGTAAGTTCTGGGGCTTACCTCTGATATTGGCGTAGGTAAATTTCAGCCGCAGGTAAATTTCAGCCACAGTGCTGTCTCTTTTGAGGAGAGCCAGCCCTGACATATCCGTGAGGTTTTTATTATGTGAAGTACATTAAAGCTTGTCTGAGCATCCTGTGATTAATTGGTCTTCAGTCAGATTCTTTTCAGTTACCTCTTCTTTGTTTTGTCTTTTTTTCTTTTTTCACATTTTCCTTCAGTTTTGAGTTTTGTTTTTAAAAAAGCTTTCCTGTCATTTCATGTGCATCACTACAACCTTCTTCTTTTGTTGAAACAATATGCCTAGAATTTCTTAGAATTTCTTTTTTTTTTTTTTCTGAGTAATCTGAGATTGACTTATCAGGATCATCTGACTTCTTCCACCAAATTTTTATGATGTCTTTCATTTATGATTTTTTTTATTTTTCCTTTCAGCTGTGGTGTTTGTTGGAATCTTCTCTATTCCTTTTAATGACTGCATGTCACTCCACCACCTGATCTCCCATCCACATTTATCTTTTGCAATGCACCTGTATGTCCCTTTCTCTTTTTTCTTTTTAAGTCAAATATTGATCTGAGCACTGGATTTAGATTTCACTTGGCACTTTTATAGCTTTACCAGAGTTGTGCTTTTGCTTCACAAGCTCTGCCGAAATGTTTTTCATCCAAGTCTGTAATGCTTTTTATGTGGAATAAATAATCAGTTCAGTCTCCTGGATCTGTCAGCCTACTAGTTGTCTGTGTTGTTACTAGAAGCAAACCTCTATTTTGNCTATTGACTGCCCCTTATTCACTTATAAGACCCAGTCAACAGATTTTTTTTTCTCCATCTTTCTACATACAATTTCATACATCAATTATGCCTATGACTTACGGTACAAATTTCTTTTTAAATTCTTGTACTCGGTTCCTAAATCTACTTAGCATGTCAATATGGAAGACTGCAAACTGTCTCTAACATATTATTTTTATTTAATCTCAAGTTTAGTTTCATGAAAACGCCTAGCTGTATTTGTTATGTGAAGGGGAATGTGTCCTTGCAGTACCTAATTTGTGTTGTCCCATGAACTTGTAAAGAAAATGGACCAAATGAGTCCTGGAGGCCTCATCCTGTGGCCCTTCTGGCACAAAGTAGTAGATAGTAGGTCATCTGTGTTGTAAAGTTAACTTTTTTTTTTTTAACCTAGCGAATAGTCAAATACTTACTGCTTAGTTTGAAAGACAGGCGTCTGCCAGGGAAAGCCCGAGCCTCCCTTGGAATGAAGAATGTAAATCACCTCCCTCTCTCCAAATTATTATAATTTTGAAATTAAGGGAGCTCTCAGGCAAAGGTATGGGGATAGGAATAACAGTTCTTTATTAGTATGTATAACAAGGCAAACAAATCAACAACTACAGCATTAACAAGAAAACAGAACGAGGAACCTCATGGCCGCCTTATCGGCTGAGACGGCAGGGGATGGAGGAGAGGCTTTGCTTCACAAAACCCTGGGGCAGTCTGATCCCGGTGCCCCTCAGGACTCCGAGAAGCACCAAGCTGGAACTACAGAAATGAGCAGGAATCCTGGGCTGGTGGATGAGATGTATCAGAAGCTCCAGGGTGGTAGCTGGAGCTGTGGGGACGTCCCAGCAGGGCAGGGGGTGCGGGCTACAGCCATAGCAAAAATACCCTGAGCAGTGCCGGAGAAGCAGTGGTACCGCTCCAGCAGGGCAGGAGGAGGCCAGCTCGGAGTTCCTGGACACATGAGCAGATGGTGGCAGATCCCTCGGTAGGGCTGAATTTTGGTGGTGGCGGTGAATTCTCCCCGCAGCCAGCAGCAACCTGACGGTCCTCTCTCCGATGCGGACAGCAGGAGAGCGAAGCTGCCCACTGCCCTGTCCTTTACCTGCC
>WBMY01011584.1:50596-61564 GCA_013397315.1 Donacobius atricapilla | reverse complement strand
TTGGGGGCCGTGGGGTCACGGGGGAGCCCCGGGGGCTGTGACAGCGCTGCGGCCACTGCCAGGCGCGTTTTGGGGGACACTGAGGCGCCCTCTGTGTGTCCCCCACGCCCCCAACCCCAGCACCTTTGGCTCTGGGGGACCGCGGGGGCTGCAGAGCCCAAACTGGGGGCGCAGGGGGCCGGAACTGGGGGAGCCGTGGGGGCTGCACAGCCCCGGCCGTGCCCAGGACAATCCCAGGAGGGAAAACAAGCGAGGAAAGGGAGAGGCTGAAAGGAGGGGGGACCCCTCGGGAGCCAGGAATGCCTCCAGGAACCTCCGGGGACATCGGGGCACCCGGTCCTGCCTGGGCAGGGGCTGAGCGGCCGGACGGGGCTTGGGGGGGCTCTGGGGGCTGTCCCCATCTCCCCGTGCCGGACTGGGATCAGGGAATTTCGGAAGGGAGCGGAGCGAGGTGGGAACGGGCAGCCCCGCAGCTCCAGGGCCGCTTCCAAGGGGCCGCTTGTCTGCCCGGAATGTTGGGGGTGAAGCCCCGCTTTCCCTCCTGGATGGCGCCGAGAATCCCCAGGGCATGGAATCCCCCCTGTCCCGCCCGCGGCCAGCGCAGCTCCGGCTGGGCGGGGAGGTGCAGCCCCCTCCCCGCGCCCCCCGCGGGGGTCCCGTGCGCAGCCGGCTCTTTGTCCCCGCTCCTCCCGGAGAGCATGGGAGGAACGAGCGGGAAACGGGGCTCGCCCAAATCCTGGGGGAAGTGGGGTTTGGTGCTTGGAAGAGGCTCATCCCAAACCCGCCCTGGAGGGGTTTTGGGAAAAGCAGCTCCGGAGTGAAACGTGGGAATTCATCCCCCTATTGAGGGCTTGGAAACTTCTCCGGGATCCTGAGATCCTGGGGTCCTTGGATCCTACGATCCTCGGATCCCGCATCCTGAAATCCTGGGATCCTGAGATCCTGGGATGCGGAGATCCTGGGGTCCTGGGTTCATCGGATCCTGCATCCTGAAATCCTGGGATCCTGAGATCCTGGGATGCGGATATCCTGGGGTTCTGGGTTCCTCGGACCCTGCATCCTGAAATCCTGGGATCCTGAGATCATGGATTCCTGGGATCCTGGGGTCCTTGGATCCTACGATCCTCGGATCCTGCATCCTGAGATCCTGGGATCCTGAGATCCTGGGATTCTGAGATCCTGGGGTTCTGGGTTCCTCGGATCCTGTGATCCTCGGATCCTGCATCCTGAGATCATGGATTCCTGGCATCCTGGGATCCTGCAATCCTGGAATCCCAGGATCCTGCGATCCTGGGCTCTCGGGCCGGCCCCGTGTGGCACCCGGGGGATCCTGGAGCTGCCCCCCGGGAAGCGCAGCCCTTTCCTGGGACAGCGGGAGTGCGGGAATGCTCTCCCTGCTCCCCGGGGAATGCGGGCTCAGCGCTTCCCAGCCCGGGAAGAGATCAAAGCGCAGCCGTGGGAGGTTTCCCCTGCCCTTGGAGGAGGCTGGAGAGGAAGGAAAGAGGCGTCGGAGCCGTTTCCCAGCCTGGGGGGGAAGCGGAGCGGGGCGAGGCGGCTGCTTGGGGGGGCGAGCGGGGCCTGCGTGGGGTCGGGGCCGGCGGCGCTTTGGCAGCGGCTCCTGCCAGGATCCGCTTTTGTCCCCGTCCAGCCATTCCCAGCGCGGGTGGCAGCGGGATCCGAGCCGGGAGCGGCGCTGGGAAGGGTCGGGACACGCAGGGAGGGAGGAATTGCTGACACCGAGAGAGGAGAGGACGGGATGAGCTTTTGGGAAGGATCCCGGGGACTGTGGGGACCCGGGAGCAGAGGAAGGGATGAGCTTTTGGGAAGGATCCCGGGGGCTGTGGGGACCCGGGAGCAGCGGACGGGATGAGCTTTTGGGAAGGATCCCGGGGACTTTGGGGGCCCGGGAGCAGAGGATGGGATGAGCTTTTGGGAAGGATCCCGGGGACTTTGGGGGCCCGGGGGCAGAGGATGGGATGAGCTTTTGGGAAGGATCCCGGGGGCTGTGGGGACGTTCCCCAGGAGCCCCGCGCTGCTGTCGCCGTGTCCTGGCTGAGCCCTGGAAGGTGTCACCCGTCCCCGCAGGGACAGAACTCCATCCCAGAGGGAATGCGGCAGGGCAGAGGGTCCTGGAAGGTGTCACCCGTCCCTGCAGGGACACAGCGCCGTCCCAGCGGGAATGCGGCAGGGCAGAGGGTCCTGGAAGGTGTCACCCGTCCCTGCAGGGACAGAACTCCGTCCCAGCGGGAATGCGGCAGGGCAGAGTCCCGGCTCCAGCGCAGCTCCGCTGCTCGCTGGGAAAGGGCTGGGAAAGGGCGAGAACCGCGGGGTTCTTGCGCCGGGGCTGCGCTTCCCAAGGGACCCCGGCGAGGCCTGGGTGACAGCCGGGCTGCCCTCCCCCTTTTCCGCCATTCCCAGCGCTCCGGAGCCGCTGGATATGGAGCTCCGTGCTGGGTCAGGCTCTCGCAGAGACGCGGCGCTGGACGCGGGGGAAGCCAAGGAAGGAGCTTTGCCCGGTCCTGGTGGTTATTTTTATCTCGCTCTCCCTGTTCTGCTCCGCCATTCCCCTTCCCAGGCTGGAATGGGGGCTTTCCCCCCCACCAGGGATGATGGGAATTGCGGGAATGTGTCAGAGGAGTGAACAACGAGCTGGAACGGGGCCCTACGCCAGCCCATCCAGGCTTTTCCTGCCTCTCCCGGAGTTAAAATTCTCTTTATCCCTCTGAGGGAGCGGGATCTTGGACAAACACACGGATCCAGCTGCTCCCTCTGCCCTCAGCGCTGCGGGAGGCACCGGAGGGGCAGCGCGGGGGCTTCTGCCCAAAATCCCCGCGCAGGGTGACCTTTGCACGGCCCCCTCTGGCCCCGGGGTGGCGGCTTCTCCCTGCCCTTGGCGCCCATCCCGGGGCTGGCAGCCGGCGCCGCTGGGAGCTGGGGGTTACTGGGATGCAGGGAAGAGAAACTATGTGCAAAGCAAACCCCAGCGGCATTCGGGGCTGGAATTTCCAGCTGTTGCACCGAATTTTTTTTTTTTTCTTTTTTGTCCATTGTAACTGAGGAAGCAGCTGCCTCCTTCTGGGAAAAACCCCAGGATCTGTTGGGTGCCGCGGCCTTGCAGCCAGGCCCAGCTCAGGGAGGTGTCAGGACTGGTTTTATCCATGAATTGAGCCTTTTCTCCACGCCAGGCCGTCGGTTTCCTGAATTCCTCTGTTGCTCCATGACTTAACTTTGTTCCAGTGGCGCAGATTCCTTGCGGGCAGCTGGAATCGGAGCTGTTCTGTGGGCTGGCAGGGCCGGGCCGTGCTGGGGCTCTGGGTGGGATCAGGGGGTGGGATCTGGGAATTCGGCTCCTGGCATTTATGCCAGTAAACCCGACTGGATGGAGAGCAGGCTTCCAGCTTTTCCAGACCCGGGGAGAGCTGGCTTGGAATCTTCCAGCGGGTTGGAGGCGATTGTGACGCCTGTGGTGACCTCGGGTTTTTTTTTTGGGAATGTCGCTGCTTTCCTGCGGTTCGCTTGGAAGTGGGTCCTGCTTTCCCCCGACTGGCACCAGGGCAGGGTGGTGGCAGTGCCACGGGGCCGAGCCGGGCCCCACGGCGACGTGGGGTGGATGAAAGGGGCCGTGCCGGCCTCCCAGCACTGCCCGTCGGGGCTGACAAAATTCCACAGGATGTTGTCACTCTCCAGCCAGGATTCCCGGCTCGGGCGGCCGTTCCCGCTCTGTGCCGAGTCCCCGAACATCTGGGATGTCAAATCCTCGTGCGGAGGGCACGGGGCAGGCTCAGCGGGGTGACAGCACCGCCCTGGCCCCCGGTGTCCCTGCTGGGACAGCGCTGAGTGGCCTGAGTGGATCCAACACTGGGATCACAGCGTGGCCCAGCTGGAATACTGTGTCCCGGCTGGAATATTGTGTCCTGGGTGGAATATTCGGTCCCGGAAGGAATACTGTGTCCTGGCTGGAATACGGTGTCCTGGGTGGAATATTGTGTCCTGAGTGGAATATTGGGTCCCGGAAGGAATATTGGGTCGTGGGTGGAATATTGGGTCCCGGAAGGAATATTGTGTCCTGGGTGGAATATTGGGTCCCGGAAGGAATATTGGGTCCCGGAAGGAATATTGGGTCGTGGGAGGAATATTGGGTCACGGGAGGAATATTGNGTCCCGGAAGGAATATTGTGTCCTGAGTGGAATATTGGGTCCCGGAAGGAATATTGGGTCGTGGGTGGAATATTGGGTCCCGGAAGGAATATTGGGTCCTGGGTGGAATATTGGGTCCTAGAAGGAATATTGGGTCCCAGAAGGAATATTGGGTCCTGGAAGGAATATTGTGTCCTGGGTGGAATATTGGGTCCTGGAAGGAAGATCTCCTCCCAGCTGCTTCCTCCCCTCTGCACCCAGCCCAGCTCACACCTCAGCCCCTTCAGGTGCTTGTGGGGGTTAAAATCCAGGTTCTGGAGCAGAGGAAAAACCCCATGGAAAGCTCTGGAACCCCAAGGAAAGCTCTGGGACAACACGGGGTGAGATCCATGTGCTGTGGGCGGGGAAGGAGCAGGATGCTGACGGAATGGGAAGGGCACTGCACGAACAGCAGATCCCTGTCACGGATTTTCCCATTTTCCGGACACCGAATCCGGGATGCGGGGACAGGATCACGTCCATCCCCAGGCGGGACCCGCTGCAGCTCTGCTGGGCTCAGGATCCGGCAGCTCTGGGCTCCTTCCCTGCTGCTCCCTTCCCCCAGCGAGATGCCAGAGCCCTGATGGAACGCAGCCGGCTCGGGAGGCGTGCGGGGTTAACCAGAGCCAGATGGGAGCCGGGAGGAGCGGGCCGGGCCTGCGGGGGGGGAGTGAAAACGGGATCTCTTCCTGGAGAAAATCAATTCCTTGGAGCCCCAGGAGAGCGTGGGATCGCTTCCGAGGGGGCCGGGGCTGGCAGAGGTGGCCCTGGGAGGGGGTGGCTCATCCAGGGTGGGAGGCAGATCCTGCTGGAAAGCCCCCGGGGGTCGGTGTGGCCCGGCCCCTGCGGCTCCCGGCTTGGGTGGGGGCTTTTCCCCCCCCAGGGAGGATGGAAATTGGGGGTTCCAGGTGTGAGGGGAGCTGGGAATGGGCTGGAAAGGGAGGGCGGGCAGCGAATCCCGCCCTGCCGTGCTGGGTGGGAGAGCTGGAAGCGCCGGATTTCCCTCCAAAATTGGCACCAGCAGCTCCAGCACCACCAAAGGCTTCTCCCATCCAAGAAACCCTTTCCCTTCCATTTCCCTTCTTCCTCAGGTTTTCCTCATTTCCCTCCCTCTCCTCTGTCTCCGTGCTCCTTCCCCCCCTCCCTCTGCCTCGCCCTGCACCCAACTCAGCTCTGATCCTGCTGGGATGATGAATCCCGCCGGGAAAAGCCTGGTGAGCCCCCAGGGAATTCCAGGAAAAACCCACTGAGCCCCCAGGGAATTCTGGGAAAAGCCTGCTGAGACCCCAGGGAATTCTGTGATCCCCGATTCTGCTCAGGAATCGCACCCCAATCCCAGCCAGCTCCAGGGAATGTGGGTGCATCCAAACCCCACCTGCACAGGGCGCTCTGGGGAGCTCCTCTGCTGGATCCCTTCATCCTCCAGGGCAGCAGAGGAGCTCCCCAGAGAATTCCAGACCTGGAGATTCCTAATTCTGGAGAATTCCTGGGAAATCTGGCAAGGATGATCAAGGAAGTGCTGTTCCAGGCAGCAACAGGGGTGGGACAGGATAAGGGAGAGGTGACCAGGGATGGTGTCCAGGAGAAACTTCCTGGCTTGGGACACATAGACCTCGCTTGATCCCTCCCAACCTCCCGATTTGGGAATTTTCCCCTTCCCAAATCATCAGTGGGGCTGCAGGGGCTGGATGGGTTCTCTGGGCAGCACAGGGAGCTGTGGATCCAAACCCCATTGGGGTCCCAACTTTGGGAATGCCCATTTCATCCCAGGCCCTGCCAGAGGGGCTGTTCCTCATCCCAGAGCCATCCATCCTCCTGCCCCGTTAACGGCTGCCGGATTCCCGGTCCTTTTCCTCAGCCAGTTTCCTTTGGAATCATTAATTTTCTGCCCCAAGTGCCAAACGAAGCCCAACCCATCCAGGTGTCCGAAGGGCTGACCCATCCTCCGGGAAGAGAGCATGGAAGTGCCTCTGGGGAGGGCCCAGGCACTGCAGGGTGGAAAAATGAAATAAAACCCCAAATTGCAAAAAAACCCAACAGCGTTCCCCATGGATAACGGTGGGGCAGGGAGAGGAATTCCATGGATAATGGTGAACGAGAGAAGGATCTCATGGATAACGGTGAGGCAGAGGGATCCCATGGATAATGGTGAATGAGAGAGGAATTCCATGGATAATGTTGAATTAGAGAGGGATCCCATGGATAATGGTGAATGAGAGAGGAATTCCATGGATAATGTTGAATTAGAGAGGTTTTCCATGGATAATGATGAATTAGAAAGGGATCCCATGGATAATGGTGAATGAGAGAGGAATTCCATGGATAATGTTGAATTAGAGAGGTTTTCCATGGATGATGATGAATTAGAGAGGAATTCCATGGATAATGATGAGCCAGAGGTTTCCCATGGATAACAGTGGGGCAGGGAGAAGAATCCCAAGGATAATGCTGAGCAAGGGAGTGGAATTCCATGGATAGTGGTGACCCAGGGAAGGGAATTCCATGGATAAGGATGAGCCAGGGATCGGGACCTCAGCCACTCCTGCTCTGGAGAGGGGCTGGATCTGAAGGCGACTCCCAACGGGAAGGAGCCGGGAACGCGGGCGGCGGGGACGAGGGGCGAACCCCCTCACGGCGGGAGGGCGACAATTCCTCCAGGAGCCCCTTCCCGACCCCCGTCCCCTTGTGTCCCTGCAGGAAATCAGCCGGACCATGAAGGCGGCCCTCGCCCTCCTCCTCCCGCTGGTGCTGGCGCTGGCGGCCAGCGCGCAGCGGCGCAAACCGCCCCGCAGGCCCACGCGGCCGCCCGCGCCCTTCGAGGAGCCCGCCGAGCCCACCGAGCTGCCCCCTCCGCTCCCTCCGGGCCCTCCCTCCGTCTTCCCCGACTGCCCCCGGGAGTGCTACTGCCCGCCCGACTTCCCGTCGGCGCTGTACTGCGACAGCCGCAACCTGCGCACGGTGCCGGTGATCCCGGCCCGCATCCACTACCTGTACCTGCAGAACAACTTCATCGCCGACCTGCCCGAGGAGTCCTTCCGCAACGCCACCGGCCTCCGGTGGGTCAACCTGGACAACAACCGCATCCGCAAGGTGGACAGGAAGGTGCTGGAGAAGCTGGAAAACCTCGTCTTCCTCTACATGGAGAGGAACCAGCTGAAGGAGGTGCCCGCCTTCCTGCCGCCCAACCTGGAGCAGCTGCGGCTCAGCAGGAACCAGATCTCCAAGATCCCCGCCGGCGTCTTCAACAAGCTGGAGAACCTGGTGCTGCTGGACCTGCACCACAACAAGCTGAGCGACGGCGTCTTCAACAAGAACACCTTCAAGGGGCTCAAGAACCTCATGCAGCTCAACCTGGCCCACAACATCCTGAGGAAGATGCCCCCCGGCGTGCCCAGCGCCATCCACCAGCTCTTCCTGGACAGGAACAACATCGAGGACATCCCCAGCGATTATTTCAAGGAGTTCCCCAACCTGGCCTTCATCCGGCTCAACTACAACCAGATCTCGGATAAGGGGCTGCCCAAAAACTCCTTCAACCTCACCAACCTGCTGGTGCTGCACCTGGCCCACAACAAGCTCACCAACGTGCCCTTCATCAGCTCCAAGCTGGAGCACCTCTACCTGAACAACAACTCCATCGAGAGTGAGTCCCGCGCGTGGCCTGGGGGAGGTGGGGAGGATTTTTTGGGGAGAAAAACCTCGGAGAGGTCGTTCCTCGCCCGGTGGGGTGTGATCCCTCCTGAGGGGGGAGCGGCGCTGCAGGGCTGGAGGGAGGATCCGGGTGGAAGGGGAGGAGCAGAGGGAAATCCCTGCGGGTGCTGCAGGACTTCTCCTGGTTGTTTTTGGGGCCGCCTGCCCTCCTTCCCTGGTAAAAAATCGGGATATTTAGTTTTAGGAACAGGCGCCAAACGCACGGCTCGGGATGGCGAGGAAATATCCCCGCTCTGCTCCCGAGCGGAGCCGTGTGGGGAAGGAATGGGGAGAACAAGGCGGAGCAGCCGGGGCTGTCTCAGCATTCCAGGGAAATCCAGCTGCAATTCCACGGGAGAGGAGCCTGGGATTTGTGGAAACAGAGGGAGCACAGAGGAGGAGACAGAATCCCACTGCATTCCCATTCAGCTTCCCAGAGCCTAAAGGGGCTTCAGGAGAGCTGGAGATGGATTTGGGATGAGGGATGGAGGGACAGGACACAGGGAATGGCTTCCCACTGAGAGAGGGAAGGGATGGATGGGAAATTGGGAAGGAATTCTCCTCTGGGAGAGAGGTGAGGGGCTGGGATGGAATTCTCAGAGAAGCTGTGGTTTCCCAACCCTGGAAGCATCCAAGGCCAGGCTGGACAGGGCTTGGAGCCACCTGGGATAGTGGGAGGTGTCCCTGGGTGATCCTTACAGTCCCTTCCAACCCAAACCGTTCCAGGATTCCAGGATTCCTGCTCTGCCCAGATGTTTCCGCTGTGGGAGCTCCCTGCTGCGCTCACATCTGGCTCCAACGCTCATTAATCTGCATTTTAATCCAACATCACCAAATTCGAGCTGGGGGGGGGGACCTTGGGGCGCGGTGGTGACTCCTGCCCACATCCCCGGGACCCAGGTCCTGCTGGCGTTTTCCACGGAGACAAATCCTGTGCGCCCCCTGACCCAGCTTTTCCTCGCCTGTTTCCCCCGGTTTTTAGAAGGTTCCCATCCCTGGAGCCGGGCACTGACATCAGAATCCCGGGGTTTATTTTCCATAACGCAGGGCAGGGACACGTGGAATTCCAGAGGCGAGCAAGGAGCCGGGTGCTGACGTTATCTCCGGCGTGACAGGGCTGGAGCGGGATCCCTTGATGTTTTTTTGGGAAGCTCAGGGCTGGCTCGGCAGGTTCTGGGAGCGGGGTGATCGCTTTTCTCTCCGGAATGCCCCCGCATCCTCCGGAGGAACGCGACCTACTTCACTCCTGATCAAAAGCCGGATTTTCCCTCTCGCTGGGGCTTCGGGAACAGCCTGGGATTGACCCTTTGGGTGGCAAAACAGCCCCACTTTGGGGCTCAATAGCGGGGGGGGAGTCAAAAATCCCTGTCCACATCCCCCTTTTCCCTAACCTGCCTCCCTCTGGTCCTGCCGTCCACATTCCCTTTTCCCTGAGTCCTTCTGCTCCTCCTGTCCACATTCCCCTTTCCCTCACCTTCATCCCGCTCTTCTTCCTGCCCACATTCCCTTTTCTCTGAGTCCCTCTGCTCCTTCTGTCCACATTCCCCTTTCCCTCACCTTCATCCTGCTGTTCCTCCTGTCCATCCACATCCCCTTTTCCCTAATCTCCATCCCTCTGCTCCTCCTGCCCACATTCTCTTTCCCCTGAGTCCCTCTGTCCCTCCTGCCCACATTCCCTTTTCCCTAACTTCCATCCTGCCGTTCCTCCTGTCCACATTCCCTTTTTGCTGAGTCCCTCTGCTCCTCCTGCCCGCATTCCCCTTTCCCTCACCTTCATCCTGCTGTTCCTCCTGTCCATCCACATCCCCTTTTCCCTAATCTCCATCCCTCTGCTCCTCCTGCCCACATTCTCTTTCCCCTGAGTCCCTCTGTCCCTCCTGCCCACATCCCCTTTCCCTCACCTCCTCCCCGCCGCCCCTCGTGTCCCCGCAGAAATCAACGGCACGCAGATCTGCCCCACATCGCTGATGTCCATCCAGGACTTCTCGCCCTCCGACCTGGACAGCGTCCCGCGGCTCCGCTACCTGCGGCTGGACGGGAACCTCCTGAAGCCGCCCATCCCGCTGGACCTGATGCTGTGCTTCCGCCTGCTGCAGTCCGTGGTGTTTTAGCCCTGCCCGCCTCTCCCGGGCTTGGCTCGGACATTTCACCCGCGGCGGCGTTCGACACGTGGGACCCTCTGTCCTCCCTCTCCCCCTGCTCGCTCCCCGCCTCCAGCCCCATCCCCGATCCCCTTTTCTCCTCGCCCGCTCCCCGGGGACCGCTCTCTGCAGGACAGCGCCGCGTCCCAGCTGCCCCCCAGGTCACAGCCCCCCGTCCTTGTCCCCCAGGCCGAGCCCGGCGCCGGCTCCGTCCCTCCCTTCGCACCCGGCGGAGTTCCGCGGGGGTTTGGGTTCGGTCCGGACGGAGCTCGGGGCTCGGGGCGTGTTCCTGCTCCTGGGGAGCCATTCCCGGTGGGTTTTGGAGCGGGGCCGGCCGTGAGGGCGGGTGGGATCCCTGGAAGAGGAGGGAGAATGGAGAATGTGGCCGTGGCAGGGGATGGGGACTCTCCCATCAGCTGGGACCTTCTGGAGAGCTTTGGCTCCGCATTTCTCCGAGAGAGGAGGGTCTGAATCCCTCCCGGAGCTGTGGATTTGCCGGGATGCGGCAGGGAGGGCGTCCTGCCCCTGGATCCTGCGCCCTGCGTGGGCCAACAGCTTCCCGCAGCCCCCTGGGCGAGACCCGCCCCTTCCCGGCTTCAAATCCCCCACCCCGGCACCGACCCCCGAATCCTGCACCTTCCCTGTAAATCCTGGGGATGCGGGGACACATCCACTGGCTCACAGCCCCGTCCCAAAATTCTGCATCATTCCCCATAAAATCTGGGATGCAGGGACACATCCGTGGGGTCACAGCCCCATCCCAAAATTCTGCATCATTCCCCGCAAAATCTGGGATGCAGGGACACATCCGTGGGGTCACAGCTCCATCCCAGAATCCTGCATCATTCCCCGCAAAATCTGGGATCAGGGGACACATCTGTGGGGCCACAGCTCCATCCCAGAATCCTGCATCATTCCCTGTAAAATCTGGGATCAGGGGACACATCTGTGGGGCCACAGC
>WBMY01011583.1:156562-171163 GCA_013397315.1 Donacobius atricapilla | reverse complement strand
GGGAGCCAGCGGCGGGGGTGGCTGTGCCGCGCCCCGAGCACCGCCGGGTGCGCGCCCGGCGTGAGGGGCTCAGCGCGGCTGCCCGGCTGTGTCACTGCTTCGCATGAGGCTTCAAAGAAAGTGTTCAGCTAAAATTGCCTTTCCAGTTCCCCTGCTGCCTCCTTTGTTTGTTTGTTTTTCAGGACGAGAGGACACAGTCTGAAACTGCGTCAGGGGATGTTTAGGTTGTGCGTTAGGAGGTGTTCCTGCGCAGGAAGGGTGATTAGACATTGGCATGGGCTGCTCGGGGAGGTGGTGGAGCCGCCGTCACGGAAGGGGACTCTTTCCTCTCTTTAGGAAAGAGTGGACGTGGTACCTGATGCCATGGTCTGTTTAACAAGGTGGCGATCGATTGTACGTTGGATTCCGTGATCTCAGACCTCTTTTCCAACACAGTTGATTCCGTGATTTCCCTTTGGATGGCTTCTGCCTTTTTCACCTCATGCTTAATGTGTAACTACGAGGCGTATCTCCTCGGTTCAGGGATGACGAAGAGTGAAAATACAATTGTGTAGGCCACTTGCATGCCTCCAAAATAATGTAGGAATCAGAAGAGCCCTGTGAAGAATTTGATAATTTCTGAATCATAAATGCTGCTAGTTATGTACGTGTAATAAAGAGCTGGTTAGAATATTACCTCTGCAAGCATTCTAGATTGGTGAGATTGCCCAGATGGACAAAGTAGTGCAGGTGTGATGAATTTCAGAGACCATCTTCTCATTTTAAAACGCTCCTGGGCAAAGTTTTTCATGGTGTTTCCATGTGATAGTAAAATCTGTTAACCATAATTCAAAGTTCAACAAGCTCTTTTCAAATACATATACACACACACAATAAAGGCAAAAACATGAGAGCATGAAACATTAACAGCTTCCAAATGCATTTTGATAGTAATTAATTCAAAGCAAAAAGCATTTTGTTTTTATTAGAAACCACTGCCATCCTTGGTTTTGTATTGAATTTAATCCAGGGTGTAGGTTTTGCAGAAGTGAGGATAGCGTGAGGATTTGTTTTCATTGTGATTGTATTAAAAAAAACCTTGACAGTGGCAATCCTAGATTTTATTATTTTAATTTCATTTATGTTACTGCTTTCATCGGAGAATGTGAAATAATTGAAAATTTCTTGTGGGGATGGGGAAAAGGGGGAGAAGGGTAGGAAACAGAAGAGCAACACTCTGAAATGGGCATGTTTTACTTATGTTTCATAACAGTGTTTGTAGTTCTCCCTTCACCATGCTCTTGCATTTAATGTTATTTTTATATGGAAGTGTAGAGACTTTGATGATTTACTAAGTTGCTTCGTTATTCCAGAAGTCTAAGAAATTAAGAAATTATCAATTCCTTAAAGCATAGTTGCATGTAATGCTTTGAAGTTTCGAGGCTAAAACTAGATACGTAGTTCTAATACAAAAGGGAAACAGGCAGTTTTAATTTGCTTAGAGCACTTCCCTTTTAACTTTTTACTTAAAAAGCCACTGTATCAGTCAGTACTATTTTGGGAAGGATTTCTGTAACATATGTGTTTTCTAGTTAATTATGTGCCTTGCCTTAAAATGCTGATATATAGGAAGATAACTCTTTAAAAAAATTGTTTGCTAAATTTGAGAAAATAGGCGGTAGTAATTGTGTGCCTTTTAAAATGCATCACAACAATATAACCAAAATAGTGATGGATGGCAAGTATGAGACAGCAAGAGCAAAAGAGTTCTCTTGGAAAAGGACTATTTGAGTAAGGAGTGTGCATGTGGATAATGTTCAGTGTAGTGAAGTTACACTGGTAATGATGGAATACAGCCACTAATATTCAGCTTAGTTAAAATAGAATGTTCTGATATATATCTCACATATTCTTACTACCTGTTACTTTCTTTAAAAATATCCTAGCAACGTATGTCTTAATATTGGTAGTATCTTATTGTTTTATAATACTTCTGCTTTAGGTCCTGTTTTCCACTGATCTTTCCATCATGGGGCAAGGAAATTCTTGTAAATAAGATGTTTCAGTCTAGATACAAGAATCCTTATCAAGAGACTGTTTTCCTTACAATCACTGGATTCCTACTGTTGAAGCATGGAAGTGGTCTTGCACTATCGACCACATCAGAGAGATCTAATAAAACTGCAGAAATTTGCAGAAGCAGCAGTGAAGGAGTTTCCCATTCGCCAGTTACCAAGATTTGCACCCTGGTTTCCAAATGATTTAAACAGACTTCCCCTCAAACCAAAAAAGCAGGCACCTGTTATTTCTTGTGAGGAAGTGGAAGAATTGAAACAGCTTTCTACACCTTCAGAATATGTTACAGGATCTCCTGATTATGACTGCACAAAAAATCTCCTTGAGTTTCCCTCTAGCATGAAACATGGTCCGACTTTAATTCAAGCACAGGCTGTTCACAGACCAATTAACTTGGACTATCAAGGAGAACCACCACCTAATGGAAAACAAAAATTGAAAAGGTCTTGGAGTGTCTCTCTCCCTAGCATTAAAGTCAAAGAAAAGATTCAACCTTTATCTCAAGAACTGCAGAATAATTTGGAAAGACTAAAGCTGCATGCATTTTGTAGAGCGAAGTGGACAATTGAACAGTCTATTTGTGAAAACCAGAATTTGGAGGACATATGGATAAAATTGAATAGACTCATTAAACAGAATGAATTGCCATCTTGCAATGCTACTATCCAAAGATCTGAGGGACAGATATGGATTTTCTGTGATATATTATACTGTGAATATGTTAGAAATATTCTTAGGGAAAAGCTAAGCCTTACAGATAAAATGAATTTGCTTGTACATAAATATGGAATTATATTTAGTATGTAACTTAAGATATAGTTGAATAATAAAATTACTGTTGGAAATACTAGAGGTTTTAAGCAGTTTAGAATATATAGACCTTAGAACAACTGGTAAATTAACATTTAGAAAACTACTCTATTACTTAGCTACAGTTTTCTAACTGTCGTGATATATTTCTTTACCTTTGTTTTACCTCAAGACTTAGAGTTCTCTTAAGATTAGTAAGTTCCTGTTTGACTTAGTACTGCATTTTATAGCTTTTCTCTACCTTGGTGGTCTAAAGGAAAAAAATTAAAGTAAAAACTCCAGACTATTGTGGCAATAATAAAAGAAATGCTTTCAATTAAGCAAAGTGCATCCTCTCTGTGTCGTTGGCATTACAAGAAGAAAAGATATTTTTAAGTGAGTTATAATAATTGCTATAATAGCTGTAACTGACGTTAAGATTTTCAAGATCTAATTATTTCCTGAAAGTAGTTGTGAGTTTTTTAATCAAGGCACATCCTTCCCATGAAGTACAAGCTTACTTTATGTGGGATATATGCACTGTATTAATATGTTAGCTATATATATTAATGATAGCTGCAGTGGAAGATGTGGGCTGAAAAATAATGAACAATTTAATAATTGTTGTTTTACACCTTTGATAATTTTTTTTTCCTGATGTTTCATTTCTTTTGTCTCTAATTATGTTTGGGAACAAGAAAACACTAGCTTCCAGCCAAAAGTGAGGAAATTAAGAAATGAGACTTCTATCTGAAACCTCGTTTGCTGTCTTTGAGAACTTGAATGCCTTTTATGGTCATAAAAGGCTGAGTTTAGCATGACATTTTGTCTCCTGAAAGAATGAAGTGTTCCAAGGTCATGCTGTCCCTGTTCATTTGAAACTTGGGAGGGTCGGTAGAGAAGTTAGACTGGGATCAATATGACAGCAAGGTTATACATTTGCAATCCTGCTAATTCTAGATAGCTTTTCTGTCACTGGAGGTCAAGGCCTGTAGCATTTGGAACGGGGAAAACAAGTGTTTAGTATTTGTAGATTGTTAGATTGTCAGTAATGCTGCTCACACCAAAGTGTGAGTACATAAGCGTAACAGAGATCCATCTGTAAAAACAAAGTAAATTCCCCTTAGACTTATATTTTTTTACATCCTTGTGTTGAATTTATTATAAGCATTGCAATTATATTTTAACCATTACAATTTTTTTAGATTAATATTGCTCCATTTGAGTAATTGACAATGTATTTTTAAACTTTGACTGAATTTCTAGACATTTGTAGATGTCTTCTATTGATGTTTGGGCTGTTTGTGACATTTAATTTGACCACTTAGCAAAACTGATGCAAAATGCTGTCTAGACTGTATAAAAACTACGCATTAACTGAGGGTTGTTATTAGTTTTAGAGCTTATGTAGCCAAATTTTTTGCTGGCATTATATTTCTGAGCTTAACAGTAATAGTAACAAAATTTCTTTGTGCAGTTTTGAAGAGAAAATGAAGTAAAATGTGGTGCAGTTTGAGTTGTATTTACTGTAATTTGTGTCTAAGATCTTAGAAGAGATTATATATTTGCTAACATTAATTTAGTAGTCCTAATAAATATGGTAATATATGTATCATAGTTTGTTTTGATTTTATTCTGTGAGGAATTAATTTTTTTCTGGGACATGATTTAACTTTTTCTTTAGAAACAGTTAGCAAGTACTCGTTATACAGTCTTAGTGTGAATTTGAATAAAATTAGATAATGCCAATAATAGAGTCCCACTAGATTAATTTGATATACGGACGAGAGAACAAAACAAACATTTTACTAAACAGCAGGAGATATTATTGTCACTGTAGCTGCCAGCTTTGTGCTCCTTTGGGTTGGCTTGTGTCTGAATAATGGTAGTGCCCTCCTAGCTGTGAGCACCTCAGCTGCTAACTGATTTGTAAGAGTGAACACCACCTTTGCTTGCTGTGCAGAATTACTACTGTCTTGGTTAGCACCAGCATACAGGCTGAAATCCAGGCTTTCATTTTGTTCTCTTCAAGGAATGCTTATATCATAAGCATGTGTAACTTTGTATCTTTTCTTTTTAATTTCAAGGTTGAATGTGGTTCACTATTTATGCTATTTTGTATATCTTGGGTTTTGTTTAATATACTTTGTGGTTCTAGGTCTTCAAAGGCCCTGATTTTTCAGTTTTTCACCATCATTCAAGAGAATATGTTACCTTTTTTTATGTGAAAAGTGAGAATTGTTTGTGTCAATGCTAATTTGCATAGGTCTGCTGTATGGTAGCCTAAGTTCTTGTGAACCAATACAGCCAACTGTATCCGAATGTGTATCAAGGTAATTGAGTGCTTTACACCACTGGGAACAGTGAATGCTCTCTGGACACCGTAGCTGCACAGCAGTACAATAAAAATAAACCCACCATACATGTGTCAGTGCAAAGGTATTGATTCACTTGTTGCAGTCAAGAGAAGTCCTTTTGGTTTATTTTATAATTTTAGTTGGTGTTACATTTGTTAAGTTTCAATGGAAAAAACCCTATTTTTTTATGTATTCTGATTAACACCTGAGATTACAAGTGCTCAATTTTATGTCATCTGAATGCCTTCATGATAAGCTATATACAATTTTAGGACCTTTGGTTAATTTGAAAACAGAGAAATTCTTATAAGAGGTAGCACCTTACACCTGTCATATAAGTGAAAATAATGTCATTTTGAGTGTGAGTACTTGAAGTAGAGGGTTTTTAGCAAAATCTCAATGATTTTGATTTTGTCAGTATCAAAGTAGCTTTGTTGTAGGTATTTGTATGAGATTTTTATGCTGGTTTTACTGGTTTGAGTTTAAAGTTTGTGACCTAGAGAAAAAGCAGTGGTATAAATAATGTAGGCTTTTAGTCTTGTAATTCTACTTTGTGTGTTACAGGTTAAGATGTAAATGCAATTTCTTATAGATTGGTGTTTGACTGAAAGGGTCCATACAAGTCATTATGTCCTATTCTAGGGCAGCAAGGATCATAGGGCAGGCACTTAGCCTGGAAAAGTCCACAAACAGATGCAACTGCTACGTTTCTGAAAACCGCAAAGCTCTTAATGCTGTAGCAGGTGTAAGACCTTTAGCACATCAAATTGAAAGCAGTAGATTAGTAGGTTAGCTCACCAGGGATAGAAAGCAAGAGGGAGCAATGGCATTACCAGTGTTCTTGTATCTTAGAATAGCAGGGAGGTGTTTTTTTTTGTTGTGAAAGGCCATGTGATCCATTTTCAGGCTGAGATTTATTTGGTGGTTGTGGTCTGTTGGATGTTTTGTTGGGTTTTTTTTGGTTTTGCGGAGTTGTGTTTGTTTGTTTTGTAGAAGAAGAGCAAGGCAAAATTATTCTTGAAAAATAAAACTAAAAATAGTTGTTTGACTGATGGTTTTCGGGTTTTTCTTATTTTTACAGTGATGAGGTTAACCAAACCTACCTTATTCACTAATATTCCAGTGACATGTGAGGAAAGAGATTTGCCAGGTAAGTCTTTTCTACTGACTGATTATTATGTATGTTTTACCATAAGTTTAAGTAAGTTTAAGCAGTGTGACCATCTAACACTTAGATGTCAGTAGAGTCATGACGTCCCATAGACTCTAATGTGAAACAGCAGTATATTTTACATTTGGTAATAGCTAAAGGGAAGTACCAAGGTGCACTCTGTAGCTCTTGACCTGTATCTTTGAAAGACTGGCGATGATACTCACACACATGACCTCAGAGTTTGAGCAGTTGACATATACAGTGAGAGGCAATTCGTGAGGGAAATGTGTAAATGGAAAAATACTGACATTGCAATATATTGTTTTTTAATTTGGAGAAAAGGCCCTGGTAGTTAGAACCAACACATGAATGTTCTGTGGAAAAACAATCTTGCAAGAATTGCTGGTTTTGAGTTGTGTTATGCTTGATGTGCCATCATAAATTGGAAATCCCTGGGCTGTCTCCCCGAAGTAGCTGAAGTCTAGAAGTCAAGTGTAAGAGAGTCAAAGGAAAGATGCAAGAAGGAGGGTTGTGTGGAAATACAAAGCAAGCAGGAGAAGAAAGTAAGTGAGATTGATTAGTTTCGTTATGTAATGTGGTTTAGATGGATAGAATTTCTCTTAAAATTCAGTGTTAATTTGAGCAATGCCTTTTGGACTGTGTCCTTCAGTTTGTATATACTGAGTAAATTACTGGACACAAGTGTCTTGAAGTTACGTTATAACTTACAGGCAGGCATATGGGTATATATTTCATTCCTAAACAAGTTTGTTGTAAAAGAAATATATCTAAAATAAACTACATCTGAGTAAGTGATTGTCTAACTTAAATCTAGAAAACCCTTTGGACTTAGCAAATATTTAGTTAATAGCAACTTGGTATTTTTACAGGTAATCTATTTAACCAGCTCATGAAAGATGATCCTTCTACTGTAAAGGGTGCTGAAACTTTGATGTTGGGAGAAATGCTAACTTTGCCTCAAAATTTTGGGTAAGAATAAATGATTGTAAATGTAATAGGCCAGGTTTAGGATTCATTTGGTTTAGGATTCATACTTCTCTTTCTATCTGAATAGCATTGTTCTGCAACATTGTTCAGTCATTTTCAAAATAATATGTGTCTTGATTTATAAATATATATGTGTATGCTGCCTGAATGTTTCTTGTCTGTAGCCTGACTGAACCTTTTAAGGATTGAACATTGAAAGAGATTTGCAGCTGTGGGTGAATTTCTAAGGTAATGCACTACTATAAACCACATGTTATACTAGTAGAATTTACTACGGTTATTTTTGTGGTTGCCAAAAGCCATCCTCTTATTCCTGTCAGGCTTTTAGCTAGAAAAAGTTCTGATTTGTTTGTTCTCTTTTAAAACTGGTTGTCTTGGAAGGATGACTTCAGAAGTATGGGTGTGCAAATGCTAATTTTCTTCTAGGGTTTGATCTGGCAAATGTGCACGTGTGTGAACTTAAAAGTGTTTCAGTGAAATGTTCTGGTTTTTAATAACTGTTACGATATTTTTTTTTTCCCCCTGAAATACAGAAATATATTTCTGGGAGAGACATTTTCCAGTTATATTAGTGTGCACAATGATAGCAGTCAAGTTGTCAAGGACATACTGGTGAAGGTATGTGAAGAGAAATCCACTTAAAAGTATTTATAAAAACATAAAATACAATGATTTTATTTTCTGATGATATATTGTATGTTTAATGCTAATACATAAGCTTTTAGAAATTTATGTTACTTTTTCCAATCCAGAAAATATACCCGGAAATTGGAAAGAGTAAGATATAAAAATAAAAATTATTATAGCAATCTTCTAAGATTAAAATGAAAAAGTAGGATTGTGTCAAAAATTTGATTTATTACAGAATCATAGCATTGGAAAATACTTCCGTGGTCACCAAGTGCAACTGGTAACCCAGTGCTGCCAAGTCCACTTCTAAACCATGTCCCTAAGTTCCACTTTCTACACAGTCCCCTGCAGAGGTGGCTCAACCACTTTCCCAGGCACCCTGTTCAATGCTTGACAACCTTTTTGGTGAAGAAATTGTTCCTGCTGTCCAGGAACATAACCTCCCCTGGTGCAACTTGAGGCTGTTTCCTCTTGTTCCAATTGTTCGTTACTTCTGAGAAGAGACCAACTCACACTTGGCTGCAGCCTTCTTTCACATAGTTGCAGAGAGGAATAAAGTCCCTCTCCTGAGCCTTTTTCTCCTGGCTCAACACCCTCACCTGCACTGACCTTCTTTGGAAGTGCACCCTTCTATTTAAAACTTCTCTGAAGAGTTGGTGTAGCAAAACTTCCACAGCTAAAAAATGGAGTTACAGTCACTTACCTTCACTTTCAATGAGGTCTTCAATTCCCTGTGCAGCATACATATAGCATACAGCTATATATTGTATGAATTATTTTCCAGAGAGTTGTTTTGTGTTAACTGAGCAAATAAAACACTCAGAGTAGAAATTTCAGAAATCACTGTGGAACTCAATGTAGAAAGTAAATAGGGATTTTGTAAGCTGTTCTTTAGGTTGTATTAAACAGTTGTAGGTCTAAGCAATGCTTTGTTTTCCTGTCCCCAGGCTGATCTTCAGACAAGTTCTCAGCGTTTGAACCTTTCAGCTTCCAGTGCTGCAGTGGCAGAACTTAAACCAGACTGTTGCATTGATGACGTGATCCATCATGAAGTAAAGGAGATAGGAACACACATGTAAAATTTTAACTTCTTGCATTATTAAATGAGCTTAAATGAAACTGCAGTACATGCATGCTATTCTGCTTTTGATATAGTACAAGATTTAAAGTAACGCAACCTTTTTTTTTTAATTTGGTTTTTTCAGCTTAGTTTGTGCAGTGAGTTATACTACGCAGACTGGAGAGAAGATGTACTTCAGAAAGTTCTTCAAATTTCAGGTATTTGATGAAGTACATTAATAAGTGTGTGAATCAGGAAGACACATTTTAAAACTTTAGATACTTCATAAGCACTTTTAGATACCAAAAGTCCGTTCCCTTTTAAAAGTGAACCATTAAAAGCCCCTGCTTCAAACTTAACATAAACTGATGTTTTCTAATTACTACACAGTTAAACATCTCAGAAATATTGCATATAATAATTTTTACTAATTTATTGAGAATGAAATCTACTCTTAAATAGTCCCTTTTTATAACAGACAGCAATATGACTATTTTAAACAGAATAAGTATTGGTTATTCTGGCTTTGATACAGCTAACCATTAAGCTTATATTGTAAAATTCTGATTTTTCTTTTGGTGTGTGTAACTTTATTAAACAGTGGAATTAACCTGGAATTAAATAGTTCATTTTTAAAAAGAATTTAAGTAAAGAAGTCTGATGTATTATATCTAATACCAACAGAAGTAGTTGACAGGATTTAAACCTTTACTTCCATCACATGAATTTCAAGACTTGAGATAGAGTGATTGAGGAAGGCAAGAAACTAATGCATGGACTGCGTATTGCATGGATGCCTGATTTTTAGAGAAATTTATTGAGACTGGGATATTGGTGGACTTATCTTCATGGAATGGAGGATTACATGACATGTTTTACTGAGTACATTTTTAGATACTCTGACAGAACGTCTGGTAATACAGCAGCATTAAATAGTTTCATCCTAAAGTTGTTTCAGAGAAGTTTTGGGTTACATACTAGGAAAAGATTCTTCACCCAGAGAGTTGTTGGACACCAGAACAGGCTCCCCAGGGAAGTGGTCACAGCACAGAGCGTGACAAAGTTCATGAAGCATTTGGACAATGTTCTCAGGCACATATTCCTGGAGGTTGGACTTGATGGTCCTTGTGGTTATCTTCCTACTCAGGATGTTCACTATAGCGTGATTCCATTTTGCTGTTTTCTGGTATTTTGTCTGGATACTTCAGAAAAAAAGTTTCAGTCTTTAGAAGGTTAAATTGCCATGCATTAGAAAGAACACTTGAGTGCTGTTAGTATTCATGGGCCTTGAAATGCCAAGTATTGATTAGTCAAAGGAGTTGCCTAATAATCCTAGGAAAACGGTTCCATATAAATTTTTGTGTTACCCTCCCTCTGAAACTAGCATCTCAGTAGAGTTTCTTCGTCTTCAGTGAAGTTAATTTTCATCTTTGTGTGCTTTGTCTTTCTCTCCTTATGAAACTGCTTCCCTTTCCATTTCTCCATTCAGTGTTCTGTTTCTCTGTCCCCTCTAGGCTTCCTCTGATTGCTTGCGCATGCATGTGCAAGCTTCAGATCCTATCTTTTCTCTGTTCCCTTATGTTGTGCTTGTCATAGCTTTGTGCAAGATGTTCATTTGTCTCCTTTAGGTTTTGTATGCAAACTTATTTGTGCACTTTTTTGGGGGTTCTGTATGCATGGTGTAATTGCCATGGTTTTTAACTGAACCCAGAAGAGGCATCTGAATTGTCATAACAGTTAAAGCCAGCTGTCTGCCGAATGTGAAGCCCTTCATTCAAAGAAGGAAGCATAAGTATATATAACTTCTGCATCTTGTATTAATACTCTGTGATTCATTGTGAGAAAAGCATTGCACTGAGAATTTTGCCTGTTAGTTTTTAAATTTGACATGGAGACACACATGTCAAATTGTGAAACAGTAGGAAACCTGAGAACAAACAAAAATAAGTGTTAATAGAAAACTGAACTACGTCTTTAAAGTGAAAATTCATGACTGCTAGTGATTGAGGTGTCACTAGCTATTTTATAATTTAAAAAATGCTCTTTTACAGATTCTCAGATTTTTCAGTTACATTTTCTGGCATCTTGTAAGTTGAACTGATGTTAGATGGTTTGAATCAGCTTCTTTTTTAAACCATTATATGTAGTTTGATACTGATTGATAGTGCCTTTCTGGTCCAAAGCTTTTTCTAAGTAATTAACAGCATTATGTTTTCATGGAGAAGAAATGAACCCTTTCTAGGGTGATTTGTGAACCTCACAGTAATTTTACTGAATGCCAATTGAAATTTACTGCAATGAGTGGAAAGACTGTTTATCAGAAGAGAGAGAAAAAAATTGAGCATGTTGTAAAATTTATAAGGAGCTCACTGAAGAAAAATATTTGACAGAAAAAGTCCTCTCTCAACCAACAAAGACCTAAATTAAAATTTTTAATTCTTTTTTTTTTTTACTAGAGAGAGATAGTTACGAATACTTCAAAGATTTGAACTTAATGCCTTTTAAAATGCAGAAATCTCAGCAAAGAAAACTTTTATGATCTCGAATTTTTCAGTGCTAAAAAATGTGTTGACACCTTGGAACATTAGAGGTCTCTCAGGATGCAGTGCACTTATATGCAAAAAACCCACTTCCCCTGTATAATGGGAAACAAGTGTCTTCAGAAACAGAATTTAAATTTGTTTCGCTACAAGTATGATAGAAGATTATTTCTTTCAGTTACATTGCTTTATATACTCTTCCTATTTGAATGTGTGAACTGCAGTGGCTTTATGCACAAAATTCAAGTATTAAGTATTTATAATCATGGTTTATATCATCAAGTTACCTTCTTTTTCTAATTGAATCTCATGAGATTAATATGATTTATTAATTATTTATTTTATGTATTATGATATTCTTTAATTTCTTGGAACAGTTGCATTTTCAAGAAGGAATTGAAGGCTAATGAAGCTTAAACACATGGATAGGTCTCAGTTTCCTGTATGTTTAGAAAAGCCCTCAGAAACTTTTGTTCCAAAACTCTGAAGGACTTGTAAATGTTAGGTAGTTCTTGCTCAGAGTTGAAAGCAAATGCAGACCACTGCAGGACCTAGGATGGATACAGCATTATTTTAAACACACAGAGCTACTTAGAGCACTGGATTTCAGCAGTTCTCTGAGAGGCCAGTGGTTAGGTGGAGAATTATTTATTTTCAGTTTGAGGAGACTGCTTAGTAGGAAAGCAGTCAAGTGTGCACAAGTAAGAAGCAGCAAGAATATACTCTTGAGTTGATTCTGTCATGTATTCTGTCTCGCACCTGCTACATGCAAGATCAAAAAGAGAAATAACACTTTTTAGTAGAAGACCCTACTACTTCAAAACAGTCTGTGCTGAAGTTGTCTGAAAAACCAATTGTTAATCTGTCTTTTTTTCCATTTCATTCAGGTTCTTAAACCACTAGATGTGAAAACCAAATTCTACAATGCGGAGGTGAGAACTGTGTGCATTCAGGTTTGTTTTGGCCTGCTGGGTTTGTTACTTAGATTAAATTCAAAGTGCTTTGTAAGTATACCTTTTTGAGAAAAGTGATCCATTCTAATGGAAAAATGCTGGTAGATCTATACTGTATAGTTTAAAAATAGGTAGGCTTTTGGTGAAGGGATAAAAGAGATGTCAGGATGTTAATGTAATTGACTAACAATTTTGCATATATTCCAGTTTCTCATGAACTCAAATATTTTCTGTTATTGCTTGTATGTTTAGGCTGATAGGGAGATTAATTGTTCATAAAGGAGATGGCAATTTATCAGAGTGGGGAAATTTTAATTTTGAATTACTTAAATTTAAGTTTTCCCTATGTGATTATGACCCTTCAGTTCCGTAATTTAAGTTTTAGGTTTGTGACACTTACCCACGGTGCTTCTAAACTAAATGACCTTACGTATGCCTTGCATATTTATTTGAACATACTTACATGTCTGCCTTTGTCTGTTCATGGGAAGAATTTGGTATGTATCTGTAGGCCACAGGCTTCAAACCAGACATTGACCAGATATAAGGTACCTGAGCAGGTTTGGAGCATAAACACATAGCACTGGCTGAGCCCTTCATAGGGCTGCTATTATCTATAAGTGGCAATGTCTGGAAATGTCTTCTGCTGTGATTTAAGAACAAAAATAACTCTAAGAAATAAGGTAATGTCTCTATGAGCAAAATGAATCTCTTATTTAGTGTGTGGATTATTTATTGTTTCGACTGTATGTGGTAGGGAAAAGAGGGACAGGTATCTTAAATTTTGCTGTCTCTTTATACTTCATGTGTAAAGTTTGTGATGAGGCACCTCTCTAAGGTAATTCTGGGCAAATTTTTTACATGGATAAAAGTATTCTTTTTTTTTGTTTTCATAGTTGTTATACTGACCGGTCTTGATAAGGGTCTTATTTAATTCTCAATTAGCCACGAATTCTTAATGGTAAAAATCTCTGAGAAGCTTTGGTGTTTGAGCTGATTAGTACATGTGGGTTTGGATTTTGGGGGTTTTGTTGTGCTTTTTTTTTTCCTGCTATAGTTTTTAAAAGGCTCTTTGATGCCTTTTGTTCTTCCTGTTCATGAATTTATGCAACTCCCAATACCATCTTACTCATTCAATTTATTGAAAAAGAATTTTTTTAATAGATTTTGGATGATATTAAGTGAACACTTTCCATTTGCCTAGCAAATTGGTATAGTAGCACTCCTATCTAATTTCTGAAAGTATATGAAGTGTTGCTATGTCTTGTGACCACGGAATTCAATTAACTTCTAAAAATCTAGAAATAAGTCTTTGGTTATCTGTTGTGTGTGATAATACGTTGCTGTGAAAGCGCCAAGAAATTCATCCTGACTATTATCCTTGAGAGCAAGGGAGAAAAAAATGGTATGTGTCAGTTATTACTTACTAAAGATCTCTAAAGGTTGACTAACCAGCTAAACTGTTACCATTAAGCTTATGGATGTGATGCTGTCTGTTCATAATGCCTATTGCTAAAATTATTTTCTATTAATATTCTAATGATAATCCATAATTTAATTTCTTCTAAGACAAGGAATGATGCTGAAACTTAATCTTCTTGCCTGTTGCTTATATTGCAGTAGCACCCAAACAGAGTTGATCACTGAAATTTATGCATAGAACACATGTCCTGTTGCCCTAACCTGCTGCAATCCTGGGATTGAATTACTCTCTCACTGACTTTAATGTGCCTTTAAAAAAGGCTCTGTAAAAGGTTCTGTTCCTGCAAGCATGCACAGGGAGGTAGACAACAAAGTTTGCAGTTAAAGTTGGATCTTTGGATTGATGAAAATTCAAAAAAAATTTTTTCTTGATACTATGCCAGATTTTGTTATGACTTGCAACGTGGTAGCTTTGCTAGGATGCATTACCACATCATTTTTGAGACAGTATAAATGAGGATACTTCAAATTATTTATAAGGTGACAAGGACTGTTTTTCCATTTCATATACAACCCATTGCATGGATTGAAATTCAGGACAAACTTGAAACTTACTCAAAAACTAACTCTCTTT
>WBMY01011583.1:140662-156502 GCA_013397315.1 Donacobius atricapilla | reverse complement strand
GATTTGTGTGCCTTAAGCTCTACTTTGGATTGGTTCTGAAGCAAAGCTAGTAAACCATGTAACCATACTAGCTATAAGTTATTAGAAACGTAGTTGTCATCTTTGTTTGCATCCATTTTTATTTATGTTTCTGTCTTACTAATGCTATCTTGTTTAAATGGTGCAAAAAAATGCAGAAATGCATTTTATTTGGAAGTTAGCCTCCTTTTTCTTTAACATTTAACCCCAATTTCTCTAATGTGTTCTTTTTTTTATTTTCCCATTAGAGTGACCTCAGTTCTGTGGTAATTTTTATTTATTTTTTTATAAATATATATGCTTTTTTAATTGCTTAACTGTCTCTGTGCTTGTTATTGACATCCTTTACAAACATAATGGAAAAGCAATGTTTGTTCTGTGTATCATAAACTGATGTTTTCTCATCTTTATATGTGCAGCTAATCATTTCAATGGTTAGCTCTTTCTTTAACACCCATTGTTGAAACTAGAACTTGATAGTTACAGATTCTTGTGGGGGTCCTCCAATAAAATACCTCACCAAAATTTTATTAGCTCTGTAATTTGAAAAGAGAAGTTATTTCCTTCTAAAATTTTTCTGCTTTTGACCTATGGAAATGTAGGTTTCACAACAGCACTACTTGTGTAAGCTGTGACAGAACTTTTCACATCTGGTTGGTGGAGACAGTGGGTTTGAGGAGAGAGCAGCAGTTGGATGTTCTTCCTTCCTTTGGCTAGCTGGAACTGCACCTCACAGTTTTAACTGCATGTAACAGTTGATTGAGTTACTATGTTACTTCTGCAGTCTGATTTCACTTTTAGGCGTGCCCTGTATTAAAAGAAACTGCATATTTTGACAAGTTGTTTTTTTAAAAAACATGTAATACTAAACCAAATTAGGAATAACACAAAACTAACTTGCTTTTTCATTATGCTGCTTGTTTTTTCTTTTCCCTTTCAAATTAGCTTTTTTAAACTTCTGCCTATGGTTGCTGTTTTGAAAACTACTAAAATTTGGGTAAATGGACACTTTGAGCAATGGATTTATGGGATATAAATTGTATCGATTTAAATGACAGGCAGTGGTAGTAATGATTACTGAGAACCATTTTTTAGTTGGGGTTATTTTTAGTTCCTGCAAGCATGAAGTGTCTCTGTAACCCATTGAGGTTGCAGTTTTCATTACTATATTGATGCTGCTTTGTATTTAATGTGTTTATAAGACAATGCAGAAAGTTACACAACCATTCTGTATTTCTTCTTCTAACACAATTTTTTGAGACTAAACATATTTTGGCTATCTTGTCCCACTTTTAGTTTGTAATTTACAAGCAGGACTCCATTTGTATAAGGAATCATTTATTTACTCCGATTAAAAAGAAACTGTAAGTTTTGTTCCAACTGCCCCACAAAAGTACTTTCTTAAAATTTATCATAACAAAAAAAAATACTCAAACTGCTTCAATCTGAATCTGTAGAATATTTAAATTAGAAGGGACCTACAAGAAGCACTTAATCCAAGGGCCTGAATTGGTAGATGCAAATTTTATATCCTTTTTTTTAACTGGCACTTCTTTAATTGTAGTTTTCATTTTCCTGAGAGCCCATATCTCTAATAGACTGAGTCTTCCATAATTATTCCATCCTGAGATTTTTAGACATGCAAAGTGGCTTCACTGGTCTGCAATTCCACACAAGAACTGAGGCAGAAATTTCTCTAGTTCCATGGTTTTTTTCATCCTCTGAAGTTTAACAAGTCTATAGCTTTCATTTCTGTATTAGAATTGGTCCTTCAATACCATCTTGAGGCATTAGCTTCAGATGTTCTGAAGGTAGACCATCAGTTAAATTGTTGGATGTATACAATACTGGTAGCCTTTGGCAGGATGCAGCTCTGTGAGAGAAGGGGCTGGATTTTGCATTTTAGCTAGAATGGTAGTATTGAATAATAAAAGCTCAGAGCATGTACCTGAACTATTTTACTTCAGTTAAAGAAAAACACACACATTTACTTCAATTTTTTATACAGCTTGATGCACTAGTTATTTGGCATGGCATGTTCTTGTGCACTGCAATTCCTCACCATTAATTCCATTTTTTTAATAATTTGGACAAAAGCTTGAATTGCTATTAAATTGACTTAAGTCTTGGGAAGTGGTGATTTAATGCATTACAAATAAGCAATAGCTAGAATATAGGGAAATTATCCCACATCCATTGTTTGGCAAGATACCTGTTGACTAACACTTTTGCTCCTGTTGTTACTGGGATTAAGGTTTTTTCTTGCGTTAATTAATTTGATTTGCAGGCATGAACTAAACATGTGTGACTTTGTTTTAACAATAGGACTACCTACTCTTTTTAATAAGACTAATCATATCTTCATGAACTTCAACTTTTGATTTTTTTCAGACAGATGAAGTGTTTCTGGAAGCTCAAATTCAGAACATCACTACCTCTCCAATGTTTATGGAGAAGGTTTCTTTAGAGCCGTCTATGATGTACAATGTTGCAGAACTGAACACAGTTGACACAGCAGGGGAAAGGTATGTTCACATTCAGGATATATGACTTTGAAATGCTTTGTATTAATATTTAATGAGATACAATTATTAGTCATTTATCTGTAATGGAAGGATTGTGTGTCTTCACTTGTGTGAAAAGATCAAATTCCTATTATGTATTCAACTGGAAAATTTGTTAACAGTTTTTTTTTTAATAAAAACTATTCTTAATCTACAATTCTACTAATAGAGAAATATCCAGCCTAATCCTCAAATAATTTGTAACAATGATGACATGATAACATACTATTATTTCAGTATCTCCTGTATAAAATTTAACTCAAGTCTGGTTTTGACCTGATCTCGGTGTACATACTTAGCCTTACAGGACTCACCTGACTAATCTTTCCTTCCTATCAGTAAACTTCTTAATGTTTTCAGTTGCTCTAATCATGGTATAGCAAGGCACCAGTCAAGGTGGATCAATGGTACACCCTCATGGAGTCTTAGAATATAAAAATTTGTCATGCTGAAATAAATGAAATTTAGTTTAGTTTAACACCTAATACCAGAATAACTGACTACAATGGATACAAGAGCTTGTGAAGTTAACTTTGGCTGTTTGTGCTTTGCAGTTGCTTGGGTTTTTGGAGGTGATGGTTGAGTGCTTCAGCAGTAGGGGCTGAAGTGAAAATTCTGTCGTCTCCTTGCCTGTTGAAGGATTCACCTGCAGCATAATGAAGCTTTGTTCTTACCAAGTGTTTGCATCCGCTGTAATGGTTCTTCTCCTGAAAAGGCATCTTAGTTTCATGGCATTGAGATTTACTGTGAGGGAAAACAAATAGCAGAAGAAAAATTACCAGCATTTTTGTTTAAATGATAAGATGCCAGATAATTAATTATACTGTAGCAGAGTGGATTTCTGTCTTATTTCTCTCTGGCTGAGAAGAACAGTTTCTTTTATTTCTCAATGGTCCTTGGTGCAAAATAAATTCTAGAGCTGTTTTCTGTTGTGAAAATAAAAATATTCTATGCGTTTAACCGTTATCAAACTATGTGTACACATACAGTAAGAATGGTGGGGGATGGGGGGAAAAAAGGTCAGGTTCTTAATCTTCTTCAAAGTAGTTGTTTAAATTAGAACCTAGTTTTTTTTCCTTTCAGTGAGTCTACTTTTGGCGCAAGGACTTATTTACAACCTATGGATACACGTCAATACTTGTACTGTCTAAAACCAAAGCAAGAATTTGCAGAGAAAGCTGGAGTAATAAAAGGTGTAACAGTGATTGGTAAACTAGACATTGTATGGAAAACTAATCTAGGGGAACGAGGAAGGCTGCAAACTAGCCAGCTCCAAAGAATGGTAAGTTTAACTTAAGTGTTAATTTAACTTGGCATTCATTTTTAGGGAAACTCAATAAACAATTTTAATAATGACTTGGAAAAGTGCAAGCTGCTTACTTTCAGAGCCTTATTTTTTATTCACACCTTTCTGTGTGTATTAGAGAGTTATTTTATATATTTTTTCAGTGAAGTGTGGTAAATTAATGGAGTGAGCACTTTAATTGTCACAATCCAGTAACCAGTGTTGCAAAATGCACTTGTTAGAGTAAAATTAATTGCTTGGATACCATTTGGCAACAAAATGACAAAGAACCTCTTTAAATATGCCAACTCTTGACATGGAAGTTGCTTCCCAGTTCATACAGACATTTTAGCTTGGAGTAACATTTTTTTATGAATAATATTATTTATCTTTCGTGTCCACAGTTTTGATTGAGTCTGTCCTATTCTGGTTGATTTATAAATTGTTCTTGAATTTTAAATTGTAATTACTGTCTTGCCTGAGTTAGCTCCACAGCCATCTAATGCTAAACCTGACTTGCATCTTCTCACTTTGAGAGAAATATGGAAGGGTAGTTAAAAGAAACTTTAACAATTGAATGTCAGCCCAAGTTTACAGAGTTTACAATTGGATCTCTGTCTTTGCCCCAGTCCCCAGCTGCTAGTACATTGAGCAGTTCTGTAGGGAAGTCACACTGACTTGGAACTAGGCAAGCAAACTTAGATCCTGGAAATTCACAGGAAAGTCACTAAAAAGTCATTAAGTCACTGAAACGTGTCTTGATTTTTAATTGAGGTGCTGAGTATGTGCATAACCCCATGAAATTAGAAACTGCCCTTTTTCTAAACTTGATTACTCCTGTTGCTTTGAAACTTGTTCCTTATTTTTAACAATTAACTGTTTCATTGTCAACTGACCTTTACTATCATTTCTCTTTAGACACATTTCTTTTCCCTCCCTAAATCAATATTGTCTTACTCTACATCCCTTCTTTTTGAACCTTTGAGATTTCCATGTGAAGCACACACTTTAATACTACAGGATTAATTCTGGTCATGCATTGTTTTGTGCCTTGTGATTAACAGAAAACCCCTATTTTCTGTACTTTGAACAGCATCTGTCATTAGAAAAGAAGCAGGTAGTTGGGTTTTTTTCCCTTCTGAGTTGCAGTGTAGCTCCCTTTTCTTCCCCTAATTTTTAAAGTGCTATCAGATTATTTAATTTCTAGACCTCACTCATAATCACTTTCCTCCTAATCCATTTGCCAGCACTATAACCATTGTTTCCCACCAAGGCTTAGCATTTTACTTCTACTATGTGCCTCAGTCATTGTTGCAGGTCAGATCAGAAATGCATGTTTGAAACAAATATCCAATCCATATACTATAATTTGTGGGTTTGATTGGTTTTTTGGTTGGGTTTTTGGGGGGTGGTTTTTTTGTTGTTTTGTTTGTTTGTTGCGGGGTGGGGTTTAGTGTGGTTTGGTCTTGGAATTCACAACTACAGTCTCTTTGGGAGACATAAACTAGGCAGGTGCACATCCACAGTATGCCAAAGGGTGCTCCACATGCTCACAGGCATTCAGTGCAGGACCACACTAGAACCAGTCTGAAGTTTAAGAACGTTATTCTTAAGTAGCACAAGCAGGAAATTGTCTGGCTTGATTCCATAATCTGAGCAATTAGCTCATTCTGGATAAAACCTAGGTTGCTCCTCTTATTGTTACTTCAAGGCCTTTGTCTGTAACAATCAGTTCTTGGAGGTACCTCATTTTTGAGTTCAACAGGTATGGTGTGGTCTCATCTATTCTGATTCTGCTTTGGTTTGGTCAGTTGATTCTCAAAAATACTGCTTTTATAGTGTGTTTGTGTTTGTTGGTTCTTTTTCTTAATGTATCTCTGGTAATAGAAGAGCCTAATGTTAATGGAAGAACTACCTGTTTCTTAGGGAACTACGTATAATTTTTCCAGTCAATTCCTCAGTGTCACCTAATACGGCTGAATATATTTGCGTTTTTCCAGTGCTGAGTAATTACTTCTCTTTCATGCAAGGTTCCAAATGCATATTGTTTGACTAATCTAAGATCCCATTGGCTTGACCTCCCTTTGCTTGCTCTAATGTCCAATTTAATATGCTTTCTAAAATGTCATCTATCATTACTCTGTAGCAAACTTGATGTGACTAAAACCTGTTCCCAGCCTGTCAGTCACTGACTTTCTGGACCTCTTTGGAAATATCTTTCAATCACACTGTAAATATAACTTTCACTATAACATCCTTTTATCAGCAGAATTGGAACATGTACAAAAACTAAGGTTTGGCAGGCAGGACACATTTTTCCCATACTTTCCCCTCATGATCTATTATTTCTGGGGCTTGAAAATATAAACATGCTTTCTCATCTGCAGGTTACTATTTTGGATCAGCCCTGATTGGTAGTAACTAAGATATTTACTATAGGTTTATTAGTAGACCATATGAAATGTGTTTGGCTCATGGATAATTGACAAGTATTCATATCGTGTGACTTTGTAACTGATGACCATTAATTATTTTGGCAGAGGCATAGAGGACTGAAATGTTTCTCTTGTTTCTTAGGAAGTGGAATAGTGGTGGATTTATGCAGGGAAGTGTTACTGCTGTTGTCTGCACAGATCTATTATCCCCCTAACAGAGGTCTTAGATTAAAGCTGATCTTCTGAGGAACTGTATATGGCTATTGAAACTTTAAGGATTTAAACTCTCCTGAAAAATGTAATAATGAAGATCATCCTTATCTGATGAATTATTAAACCTACAAGAAGGTATTCATCAGGTGAAGTTAGAGAGCTGCTATGATTTCCATACTAATCAAAAGCACAGTCAATCTTCTTTCTTCAGATTTCTCTTATTCCAAGCTCCTTCCAGGAAATGAAAACTTCAGTAAAAACTTCAATTTCCCTATTCAACATGTGAGAATATACATTCTTTTTCCTTTTCAGGCTCCTGGTTACGGTGATGTAAGGCTTTCATTGGAGACAATACCTGATACTGTAAATTTGGAAGAACCTTTTGACATTACATGTAAAATAACAAATTGCAGGTAACAGTGTCGTGTCATTCTTGTTCTTTTTCCTGAGTGCATGAGTTGTGGCTGGTTTTGTTTAATGTTTCAGTACTTCCTCCTGAAACTACTTAAAGCTGGTCTTTACTATGATTTGTGGCAACTCAAAACTACTTGCAGCACAGAGATAAAAAAAAAACAAAGAAACAACTACAACTGAAAAACTTGTCATGATCTGTTAATACTGTACTGAACTAGGAGATAGCCAAAAATCTGTAGAGGAATTCCATGAATCTGTCTGCAGTATTATTTTGATTGCACCTCATATTTAAATCATAACTCATCTTAGGGTTGTAAGAGTGACATTTAAATGAAGTAATTCCAAACAGAAGTTGAGCCCAAAGACTCAAGCATGTATCTGGCCTGCAGGTACTTCTCATGAAAAGCTTGTAGTCCATCCAATATGTAGACACTATTATGTTATCCAGTGTTGCTAAACCCATGACAGGAAGCTTGTGTCAAAGACAGCTGTCTGCAGCTGAATTACTATGCATCACAATAAATACTGCTTGCTGCCTTATAATTATTTATGAATCTTGATTAATAGTAACCTGAATAATAATCGAGCTTTTGCACGTCTGTAGTCTTTGAATGCTTAAAAAAGCCCACAGGTTTATTCTTGTTTTTCGATTTCCTCTAGCAGTGAAAGGACTATGGATCTGGTTTTAGAAATGTGCAATACTAATTCCATCCACTGGTGTGGAGTTTCAGGAAGGCAACTTGGAAAGCTGCACCCAAGTTCATCCCTCCATCTTGCACTTACATTATTGTCTTCAGTGCAGGGGTTACAGGTAAGTTATTAGCACAGTTTTGTTGCAAAACAGCTGGTTTATAATATTAACAGTTCTTTCTAATAACAACTCTTATAAATATTTTCCCCTTCTAGAGTGTTTCTGGCCTAAGACTTACAGACACATTTTTGAAGAGAACATATGAATACGATGATATTGCACAAGTCTGTGTAGTTTCTTCAGAAATCAAGCAAAGCTGAACAAAAAAAATGTGCAGTTTTACTGGGCTTTTTTTTTTTTGGACCAACTTCTTGATGTTTTTGCAGTCACTTGTTTTAAAATGAGTACAAACAAAATTAAATCCCTATAAAGTTGTAAATGTGATAATGATTATTTAATTTCTCTGACCATTTCTTGAATGTTTCCAAATCGTCTAAAACATGCATATGCATTTCATCTGCTAAAAATAAAACCTTTGAAAAAAGTGTAGTTCTAGCAAATTTATGTTGCCTTTACATCAACTCAGGACAGGGTGATGAGATTGGTAAGTAATGCTAGCATTTTGTGCTTATTTTTCTTTTAATTTTTTAAAGTATTGAAGCCCTTTAATGCATGGCTCTGACAAAACTGCTTCAGTTCAAAGGAACTGACATTTTACAAACAAGTTCCTGGAATCCAAATCCAGAAAAATATAGTAAGGGGTACCTGGCATGGCAGTGTATTTGCATGGTACATAGGAAATAAAACCTGATAAAGGCATGAGATGAAAGAGTGCAGCTGGCACTGTTGAGGCACTAGGAGCTAGGAAGTGGAGTATAAGCCAAAGACTGTGTTGGCTGTGGCTCACTTTCTGAAGAGGAAGCAATACAGCAAATCTGTCCCAATTATCTGCAGTCATGAGCAGAGCTGTGCGTCCCTGCAATACAGGACATGCTGTTAACAGGCATGTTACTTTCCAATTAGTAGGGAACTGAAAACTAAAATAGTAGAACTCAGGTAGTTTTTTTATTGTTAAAATAAGGTGGTGCCGATTATTCTTTTCATCCCAGAGGCATTTAAGTAGATTTTTAAGGAAAAAAAAAAGGGGAAAAAAAAACCACCCTTCATTGCTGCCTTAGATCAAGTCCTCTAAAGCATATAGAAAGAAGTTTAATTAAGCACCGATCAAGCACTACAATATGCTTTTCCCTAGCTTTGTTTTGACAAGAACTGGAAATATTTTTGGCTGAAATACCTATGGTCACCCAGAGACAGCCACTTAGTAGATAAAATGGCAACTGTCTTTCCTAGTTTAAGACTAGGTACACTACTATTGAAGACTCTAATCAGCAGCTTGTATTTCTCAGCTACCATGTTGACACTCAGCAACCTTATTAGTTTTGGCACTATTTCACTTAAGGCTTCCTATGTATAAAATCTTAAATGTAGTATTCAGTGTTAAAACATTGGATAAACTTAGGACCAGTTTCATATATTGAGGGACTAAGTCCATACAGGTAACAGTAAATTAGAAATGTATCCTGCCTATGTGATAAACATAAACAGGTATTTAAAGAATGCAATTGACCTGTTACTTTAGATACATAAAAATTAAACACAAAATCACAACTATACAGACAAAAAAGTATATTACTTTATTTATCATATATCTTCAAGTTAAACTACACAACTTGAAGGAGATGTAACCACATGGCAGTAAGAGGTAGGAGAGATACAGAAATAGTAGACAAGTTGCATTATGGCAGTATGACTTTCTGTTGCCATGAAAAATCTACTCAAAGTTACAGAGCTAGTTCTATCTCAGTATGCATGAGTGATTTCACTTTGCACTTGTTACAAAACCAAGAATGCAACTGAAACAATTTCTAAGCTGAATATTTCATTAGGTGTCTTTATGATCATAGAAGAATATACTCCCATGCAAGCAGGTTACAGGAGGAGTTTACAATTGACTGCAAAATATTTTCTTCTCTAACAAATCATTATACGCTGATGGAACAGTAATGATACAAAAACGATTAGGCGTAAATGTGGATTTGCTCAGTTGAATGATAAACTGCAACTGACCTTAAATTAAAGCAATATTTACAGGGATTATGGTTTACCACTTCATCTAGCAGGATGAAAACTTTTAGCGCAAGATACAGTGAGTTATTACACAGGAAAAGATTCCTTCCACACCCTGTGATTAAGACATGTTGCATGACTGAAAGAATCTAGGCAATTCAAAGAAAAGCAGAGTTTGGCATAAATGATTTCTCTGTTCATGGTTTCAGTGGAAAAGCATGTAATGACAGCTCCTGTTACTGGTTTCACTGTTTTTTGTTTAGGCTATAAAGCCCTTTTTGTTAATACACAAGAAACAGAGAATGTTTACTAGTAAAGTATTGTGTCAGTCAGTTGTAGCACATTCCTGAAGGCTTAGCTAATGCTATTAATTTTTTAATATAGACTATGTGTTATCCGAAGTAAAACCTTAACACAACAATATTGTAGCATGTGAAATGAAAGTTACAACTCCATGAAGATGCCTTCAAGAGTAGTTTTCAGATTACTAACCAATGCTTTGTTCTATTTAACCTTGGGGATTGTTCTCCCATAAATCCAGTAAGCTGTGGAGCTTGTACTTGACGGTGCAAGTACACAACTTCTTCTGTCCTCTTTGGATATTAACATATTTTGTAGGTCTTAAGGAACTCTCATTAAATTCTTGACACTATCTTACAGCAGAAAAGTAACTGACTGCCTGAGGATTGCTGTTGCAAAGTGAGAATAATTTGAGAGATTTGTAGAGAGATATTGGCAGAGCTGTCCAGTCCACCGTGCATTTTTTGCTTCCCCCATCAACATTAGTGAAACACAGTTTGAGCACTTGAAGACATGAAAGAATTGAAAGAACTGTGAAGTTTGACAGGATACATACTAGGTACAATGCTTCTGTCCTGACATAACACGCTATTCCAAGTAATACCTGGACACTTTTTGTAGCCCACCCAGAGCCTCCATAAATCTTCCTTCTAAACAGTATTCCTGTCCTACTGAGTGTAACTGAACTTAAGTAAGTTTTCTTGAATGGATTAGATGCAAGTTCTGAGCTACTTCTGAAAAAAAACCCTTTAGGGATTTTCTTTCTTGTCATCAGATGTTAAGTTAGAAGCTGTTACTTGAAATTGTATTTAATGTAAAGCTTAAGTTTCTCCACAGCCTGAAGAAAGCAGCTATGCCAACTTAAAGAGAGAATTTAAAAAAGCATTTTAATGCTGTACATAGGCACACTATTCAATAAAGTATGCAATGTCTTAAAATTGTTTATCAATTAAGCTTTACCTCTTTATTCAACATATGGTAATACAGATTTCCTAGATTTGTGTTTTGTCCAATTCCTTTCATTTCTCCTTGGATGCAACTGCATTTTCCTGTCTGGTTTAGTAGGGTAAGATTTATACTGTATACAAACTATAATTTGTTAGAATCAAGTATATTACTTAGCCGCAAACTTTGCATTTGCTTCTGCTGCAGGAGCTCTTTTATGAGCACAAGATCAGTTGCATATAAAGTCTGAGCTTCAAGAGTTCCTGTGTATTTCTCGATTTGGGAGTCTGTTGTTACTCCTCCACATACCTCCTCTAGACTAACTGGACATGAGAGATCACTTTGTCTAAGAAATCAAAGCAGGCTCCTTAAATTAGTTTAGATATACAAAGAAGAAAGTGTGCTGAGAACCTCTCTGGGCTAGGAACAAGTGTACTTCATCTCAGAAAGCAGTGTGAACAGTAAGCAGAGTAAAAAAAGTTAACATACTAGACATATAGAAGAGCAGCAGTCTTGCAAGAGTAATATTAACTGAGCAAGAAACAAATACTATAGAGTCAAAAAATCTTTACTATATAACCATCATTTTTAGATAGATATGTGTAATTAAAAAGAAATCCCCAATTCTTTAAGCCAGTGATTTATCACACAAGAATAGAAAAAGAATCCTTCTAAGGCAGTTTGTTTTTAGAATTTTCAGTACTAGTTATTTGTACAGTGACAGGCTCAGTTTTAGCTTATTACAGTTAAGAATTTTAAGTTTATATTAAATACTGCATACATACGGAATGTAATACAGCTTGCCATGCCTAGGAACATAGTGCCATAATTCTGACCTCCAGGGCTACCATCATGATGTGAGGGTATACATGGCAGTAGAAAAGCCTACAACTTCTCTTTCCTTTTCCAAGGCAAGTTCCATTTTGATTTCTGTGCATTATACTCCACAGAATTATTGTCTTCTCTTTCTCTACAATGTGTGGTACTTCTTCATATGCAGTCATCTCCCTCTCTTCTGCCCAATTCAGTTGAAAAATACTTCCTGTTACTCATGAAGGCCCCTCTACAGGATTAAGGAAACAGAATTCTCAAGCATGAGTTTTAAGTACACTCTATACTCCAACACTACCTAATGCTCATTATGAAAGGGCACATCAGATGGGCCTGTTGTTTCAATATTCAGTATTTCAATGCTGTTTAAAGGAGTACAGCCATCATAATTCACACCAGATGAGTAATATGTCTTTTACACTAGCGTTTTAGAAGTAGCTATTGGGCAAGATCAGCCCGCTACAAAACTCCTCCCCACTCAGTAGCCCCGGAGGTCAATCTGATGCACATACTGAAATGACTTGGACTTGGGGATTTTAATAAACCAGCTATTCAGTGTATTAATTTTCAGAGGAGTAACTATACATAAACGCTATGTTCCAAGTTATGTGCAAGAGATCTGTTTACCAGATTTATTCTTGTTTGCAAACACACAGAGAGAATTTTCAGTCTTCTATTTAAGCAGAAGAGTTACAATGGTGCTTTTGCTACTAACTATGGTATGTATTTGGGGTTATATATCACTCCAATTCATATGACTCCTTGAAGTCAGGAATGTTCTTCAGTGCTGCCACTCAAATATCTGCTCCGGATATGATTTCTCAGTTGCTCTATGAGCTCAGGATTCTGCTGCTGTATCTGCTGTGCAAGCTGCTGTCCCCTGTGTTGAACAGTTTTAAGTGAAATCAGCAAGTGAAAGCAACATTTGTAAGAAAGCAGGATATCCCAATAGAGCTGAAAGGTGCATTACATTAAAATTAGATTAAAATTAAAGATATCTTGATTTACTGTCTTAAGGTATTTGCAGTATTATGAATTTATCTGGTTGAAGTGTCTCCAAACAGATTCCAAAACCAAATGAAGCGTCTCCCAACCATAAATTTATTTTCTTTCTTTAGTACTATTACTTCTACTTGATAACATGGAGGAGAAAAGTATCACCTTACAAAATATATTACCTTTTATGGTAAAATAACACATCTGCTCCAGTAATTTCTTCCCTTCTTTTTGGGAGGATCCACTCTAACTGTTCAAATTAACTACTCTTAGAGTTGGCATGCTACCTTATGTTAATGGTTCCAGAAATGCAGTATGCAGCTGCTGACTTGTACTTGGTGAACAAGATGTCATTAGTTGAAAGCAAGCTTACTATCAAATTTTATATCTTGCATGACTGAAGTAATAACAGAACTATCTGTAACAGCTGTAACTTAAGAGTTAAACTATTAGGGGAGACTAATTCAATGTATAAGAGAAGCATAACAGTTGTTTACTAATGAAAAACAAGTAAAAAATAGGACTTCATGAAAAGCCCAACTTGTCCTCTCTGATACTTCTATATTTTGTGCAAGTAGCAAACTATAAAGACTCCTTCAAACTACAGTGCAGATTGAAGGAAAGACACATTTTTTAGATGTCTGTGTAGTACACATTTTTTTGTGAAAATAGCCCTAGATTTTTGCAGTGAGACATTTCTGTCTGTGATGTAAATCATAAATTACTTTTGCCCTGAAGAGGTGAAACTTAAAAATGGTTTGGAATTGGCTAGAATGCTGAAATAAAGTAAAGTTGTATGCCATATAAGAGATCTTGGTATATAAGCAAACAGCATGTTTTTGTGCAGACCCTTCCAGATGGAAATCATCTTCGTAGTATAAAAGCCTTGGGTCCTGTTTTTTGTAAAGGTATTCTTCATTATCCTGAGTTCCCTGAAACATTCCTCATCTAAATGGAGGGATGTCAGAGCAGAAATTGGTTTGACTTGTGCTAAGTAAATCTGTAGCTTTCCTAACTAGTATATGAGGTATCAGGTAGTAAATTTATCCACACATTTTGAAAGCACATGTAGGAGTGCTTAAAAGATTTAAAGGAATGTTTAGTAAGTGGCATTAGAAAATAACAACATATGAGTAACAGAAAGTGAAACTGAGCACACAGCAGTTCAGTCATTCCAGTTGATGGAGCAAACAAACAACATCCTGGAAAATAAGTCTTCGAGTTCTTGGTTTTAATAACAAACAGTGGGAGTAGACTGCACTATAATTCACGGGACACTGCACCCTTTTAAACAGATGTTGCACAGTTACCCTACTATAAATGTGACAGTTAAAGCTGTGCAGTTCCTACTTACGCATGGATCAGGCTGGACAAATCCGAAAGGCCACCAACCCCAGCAGCAGGGCCACCAATGGCATTTGACATCAGTCCTGACATCCTGGAACAGTTAGCACAGTGTTGGTATTGGGGCAGGCAGGGACCTCTACTGAAAGCAATAAGCCCCAGATCTTTTTTGAATTGCAGAGAACTAAGTTGTAAGGAGAAGAAACTACACTTTCACAGTAAGCAAAATAAAGTTATACATTTTCAGTAATATATCTACATTTCAAAAATATAGCTATAAGTACTATACGTCTTTTATTAATTCAAATGTCTGAAGACATTGTTTTCATGGTACCCGGTTTTAATACTTACAGTTGTTGAATTTGAGGATTTTGCATTAAGCTTGCTGCCTAGAATAGACAACATACAACTGAAATTATAAAACATTTTCTGCTTGGCTATCACTGAGAAAAACATGGGGAAAAAACCCACATGCTGCATTCCGTTGTATTACAAAATTAAGTTTACATGCAGAGCAGAAAGAATCACTACAGCAATGTGTTTCATGGAAATTAAGCTGATGCAATTTGTTATGGGGTAAAGAAAATAGTGGTTACAGATTCAGACATGAAAATTATGAAAAGCCATTTAACATAAAAAACCCAGTAGCAGAAAACTAAACAAACAAACGAAACATTGAAGAATTGCAAGGACAAATGTCTTCTACTGGACTTCTTGGACAAAAGCTTGTATTTTTTTTTGCTTCTCAGCATGGATAAATTAATTCTGCAACTGTTATTAGTACCAGGAATTAACAGTTAAGATTATGGGCCACAAAATATTTCAGATCAAATATTTCGGAGTGTGGACTTACTTCGTAGCATGGTTTTGTAGTAATATATATCTTCTCTGGTAATTGCATATCTTCTTATTTTGTAGTAAGCATAAAGCTATTTAAATTTCTTATTCATTAGATACCTCTAAAATTATATTGCATTTCTATAGTGTAAGGGTGTCTATGGACTGATACTATAGAAAAACATGTGATTTTTCAATGTTAGTAATGTAATTCCTACAGACGTCAGTGTCTCTATGAATGCACCACCAGTAGACAAAACACAGTATATGCCTCTTACCTCTCTTATTAAAGATACTACAAAAATGAGATATAGCCAATATTCATTTTACTGATCAATATATCAACATATATAGATAACTCAAAAGTAAATCAACTTTTTTCTCTAGTTAGTAATTAGATATAAAATGTCACATGCAGGTCAGTTCTGTGCTCAGTATAGGGTTAGATTCTTCCATCAGTAATAAGCCTTATTTAGTTTAGCGGCCAAAAACTGAGGCTACAAGGAATTTTCTCAAGGTCAGACAGTAAGGCAATTTTTTCACCTTAAAAAAAAACCAAGTAACTACACCTTGGGAAAATAACTCATTCATTCCTGGATAAAGGCCCTATGTTCTACCTACTTCACCAGGCATCTTCTGGAAACAATGTAAAAGGTCCTTTTCCCAAAGCCTGCTCCATACATCACTGATTCTAAACAGACACAGGTTGTCTTAAGTACATTATGTGGCCAGTGAAGTAGTACACAGAGTTCCAGTGCCATTTAATCATGAATGCCATCAGAGAACTTGCTCCCTCTTTCCTTGCCTCCAGTCTACATTATTTGGACCATGTTATCAAGC
>WBMY01011583.1:123398-140641 GCA_013397315.1 Donacobius atricapilla | reverse complement strand
AAGCCAGATGTATGGATCTCTTTTGAATGCAGTGCACTTCCACACAAAAGCACTGGTTGAAATGTGCTGTTTGATGAATCTACCAGAGGGCTTGTAAAGTTTTAACTGCTTTCTTAAAGGAAATAAATTTGGGGGTTGTTTTTTGTGGGGTTTTTCATTTATTTTTCTCCAAATTCCATTCTACAAAGTTAATTAATTACATTTAGCTAAGAAAGCCACGTGGAAAAAAAAAAGAATACTAAGGGAGAAATACACAATTTGTTATTGTACTGACCATGAAAGAATGCACTATATGCTATTTATATTAATTTTTTTGAACTCTTCAGGTTATTAGGGATAATTTGAAAGAGTAATAACAGAAAGGTCTCTTGGGTAGTTCTCCTGAAGGACAGTTACTTTAGTCCTTGTATCATTGTTAACTGCTCTGTGGAGAATTGAAGAACTTTTCATCATGCTGTTGACAAGAGCTTTACTGTCATATCATACGTAAAAGCAGCATAGCTAAGCACTACACTAACCTATGTGTGTTTTTTTCAAAAAGTAACACAGAATCAGCTGGAAATAAGACAAGCCTTGTTGGAGATACATGCTTCATTTCTTGTTTCAAGTGTAAAATGATGTAGAAAAGTTGTAATTCAGTGTACTAAAACTATTGCTATAAAATAGTCAATTTCATTAAAATTGCTTGTGATACTGAACAACAGATGTTCTTAAAAGTTCAGTTTTTAAAAGGAGTTAATACAAACCTTGGGATATACTCACCATACTAACGAAGGCAGGATTGTTTATCAAGCTTGCCATGTCAAAACCCAGTCCAGTTCCAGTCTAAAAATAAATTGCAATTGAAGCTAAGTTTCCTACAACATCCCAGTTAAAACTACTGTAAATAAATAGTTACAGAGCAAACTTACAGGACTGGATGCATCTCTTAGTTTCTGTTCTGCTATTTTCAAATTTGACTTGTAAGAGTCATTCTCTGGATCAAGATCCAGTGCTTTTTGGTAACTGGTAACTGCTTCTTCATATTTATTCACTGAGGTCAGAGCCAGCCTAATGTAAAATAAAGAAGTCCTGGTTAGAACATAAATGATCATCAAAAGCTAATGATATATTTTCTGTCCTAAGTAGAACAGTATCTCACAATTGATTTTTAGCTTGACCACTTAATTAAAACAGGTAATGCTATTGTGGTACTATTGCTTAGTGTAAACACTGTTTTTGCAGAAAAGGGGATCCCTCATGAACACACCTTGCATTGTCTGTTGCATATATATGCAAGTTTCATTAAAAACTCCTTGGTATCATCAAGTCACTTTAAGAGCACAAGCTTGATCCAGCATCTGTGACTTTTTGCATAAGCTCTAAGTGTTTTTTCCAGTTCTTTTGACCCAAGAGATTATTTAGAAACTTACATGGGTAAGTAAGGCAAAGATACTCTTAATATGAATAATGCAATGTTAAGAAACTGGACCTACAAATACATTAATAATTTATTTATATAAAATAATATACTTTTAATATAATAAGTACTATATTAAATATTTGAATGTAGATGTTTGTTAATTATATTGTTGTCTTTATACATTTATATAAAAATATTTCTATTATTAGCATTATTATCATTATTTTAAAATATTGGACCTATAAGATTCAGCATAATGGATTTTTGTCTCAGGATCAGTGTAAAAGTTCTCCTTTCAGATCTTGTACTTCAACAACTTGACAAATGGTTTATACCATTTGCATAGTAGTAATATCTGTAAAATGCTGTAAGAAACCCTTGTATCAGGGAAGCCTACTTAATATTTTGAAAAATACCCTGCTCCAGCAGCTCATGAGAGCATAGGACAGACCCACTACATTTAAGCAGTATTTGTTTTCAAATTTGATTATCTACTATATTTAAAATATCATCTTTCTTTGAACTATTCCAGAAGTCCATCTGGTTGCAGTTTCAATTCTATCTGCTACTGTATTTTCAATTTATACTGATCAAAAAACTAAACTGATCTTTTCCACATTTTGTAAAAGATCTGTGTAACCCACATTCAGCTATTTAGTACTTCACCTTCTGATGCTGAGCTACACAGCCTGGGTTGATAAGCCTGTGCTTATGCCCACTAACAGACCTTGGTCTTTTGTCTCATGCAAATAAGTTCAGTGTTACATTCATGATTGGCATCATTCTCAGTAAGAGTATGAAACTCTAGGAATTTCCAGTATTGCTCCTGGAGGAACCCACATAATATTAGTGTTTTTTCTCTTAACTCATTTATCCTCATTAAAAACAGTCTCCCATTTGGCCCATTAACTTGCCAAAATAGTTTCTGACCAGACAAGAAATGCAATCCATTATTTCTGTGATGCAATAGTGCTTTTTACAGAAAAAGTATTTTACAGAGAAATTTTCTTGGAGCACACTACAAGTTAGAGCAGTGGGCAGTTTCTTTCCTCACACCTCCTACCCAGACAAGTGGTCTTTCAGGATCGTGCTGGAAATACCACCTTTATCTGACATTCCCACTTTAAAATGGCTCCTGTCTCTGTATATTTGTGGCATTTCTGCGTTTTTCTGTGACATATAAAGAATTTCTGTCAATTCTGAGAAAAACTGGTATGTCCTTGTAATGTATACAGAGAGCACATCTTTTTCATGAGGACTTTTTGTTGAGAAGGTGTTTGTTGCAGTGGGGGCGTGGAGGTGGGATTTTCACTTATTACTAAACAAGCACGGTTTCCTTGTTCAAGATATGCCAAATGTTTACTCATCTTCTGGGTTAAGCAATGGCTTGTAGCTCAAAATACGTCCTCTATCAAAACAACCAGACAATAAAATGAGGAGAAGCTTGATTGCCTGAGAATGGTCCCACTTCCAGCATGTACCAAAGACACATTGGTCTTACACCCAAAACTCTAAAATAACCTCCAATCTCCAATTAAATCAGCCTGTAGCATCCCTCCATATCAGTGAAATGAAGGGAGCTTGGATTGTGCTATATGAAGAAATAATCTAAGGGGAGTTAAACAAAACCAATTCAACAACCAATTCAACTTAAAATTTTGAAACTAATTCATCATTTCAAAAGCTCCTTAGTCTAGGTAGGTATTACTAAAATTAACTGTATTCTGGAAAGTTTTTAAGTGATAGAATTCCACCACATGTTATCTTAAAATAAATGTCCCCTGTACGGTTTTGTCCCAGGCTAACAAAAAATATCACAGACAGTTTCAGGGCATGGTTCACAATTTAACACAGACCAATGCAGTTTAGCAATAGGTTGTTTGGATGTGGCCACTCCATACTGCAAACTAAATTTTAATAACATGAACATGAGCCATTTTGTGCCAACTGACTCAACAAACAATCCCAAGCATTTTTTAATTTACTGGTATAAATACAACCTCAAAAGACATATGCAGCATTAAGTTCACTATCCCAATGTGCTTGATTATTGAAAATGCAAAGCTGGACATTTTGGAAGAATGGGCCTTCAGTCAAACCAACACCTTACATTGTTTTCAGGTAACACTTAAAACCACCCTCAAGAGGCTATACATTTAATCTCTCAGACATTGCTGAGAAAACCTGCCAAAGAGACATAGCTTATTCTTCTTAAAATATCTGCTTCCAAAGAGCGACTGAACAAAAAAATAAGGGCTTTATTCCTGCTAGTGTGAAGCCCCAATGCTGTTCTCTAACAGCATCATTAACGGATGCAGTGTTCCAACAGCAGGATTTTGATTACTTGTAACTAGTTAGGAGGGAGAAAAAAAATAATCATTACTGCTTAAACTAAATCCAGCAAGTTGATAAATAGAAAGATAAAAACTGCAAACTGATGAAATCTGATGAAAATGCTGATGTCAACCACATATAAAAAGAGCTGATAGTCTGATAGGGTCATCTTCAGAAAAATGCTGTACTTAAACAATAACAATGTTCTGTAAGTGAATAAAACAACCTGGCTCCACATATTTCAGAGCATCTATGGCGATGTATACATGGGCCTTCAGTGTTTATTCAGATTTCTGTTAGCTTACCCCATTCTTCCATATGCTTTGCTGTACTTTGGATCTATTGCTATGGCACTCTCACAGTCCTTTATTGCTTCCCTGAAGTTGTTGAGCTTACTTTGAGCAGCAGCCCTAAGAGAAAGATGGTAAGGAAATGAAGCTTTGTCAAAAAAAACCCAACCAAACTATCAACCTACCAACCAACCAACCCAAAACCAAACAAACCCAAAACAAAACAACCAAACCCCAAGCCTAGATATTCACATGTTTGTGACTTATTTAATCTTATTGATTTTTCATTCACCATTTAGGCTATGTTTAACTTTCTTAAATGAAGTAGGACAGGCAAATGTTATGAACTATGTATATGCCCAAGTGCATTGCTGGACTACGGTTTTTGAGAACATGCACTCACCTCTGAGGACACAAAGGACAAATAATTCTGAAGAACTGTCTGAGATCTAGCATATGATTACGCACAAAATAAATCACAAAACCTATTACAAGAAGTCAAACTGTCAAGTAGTAATTTATATAAAATCACTGTTTAAGAAATATTTTATACAATTGGTGTTTTCCAGCAAGAAGTATAATTTTACATCATTTTACATTCAGAAGAATGCTGTGATTTTTCCCTGCTCACGTTTTTGGAAGTCAACTCAAGCTTGTAGGTAAATCACAATAACATTTCTCAATAACCTCTGCATTGCTGAATTACAGTTGCATCTCTATACTAGTGAAATACTAAATGTTGCAGATATTAATACAATAAGATTAAAGACTTGACCAAATTCAAAAGGACATTGAAACACATTAATAATCAAAATTTCACCAGTTTGAAAGGTCTTAAGCCACTCTCATTTATTCTTCCTTGGTTAAAAAAATATTGTAGAAATTAGAATATTTTCATTGCATAAAGCATATCTCTTTTTATTAAGAATACTTTCTCCTGCAATTAGCTCCAAGTTGCATGGGTTTTTCTGTGATTAAAATGTCTTCTAAATGGGACTATATATCTATTTTGGGCTGTTTAACAGTTGTCCAACTCCACAGATGCCAGTGAAGATTTATAAATAAAAGCTGGGGGCAATGCTTGTTCTCTCATGTGTTTGAACAGAAAACATTTTTCCATGTTCATAGGAAGATTTATATGGCCAGTTAAAATTCAGAGGGCATATCAGCCCACTCTTTTTTGCACTGCTGTGAATAAAAGGCAATCCCACTGAATGCACCATGTCCCCATGGCTCCCAAACAAACTTAAGAATAAGGTATATACCTACTGAAATACTCTATCGTCCACAAATCTCCAAACAAGTCCTGTTTTCTTTTAAATAATTACATACAACACCGTACTGACTGACATCAAGATTCATTTTGGTTCTCACAAATGTGGTATGTGATGCAACACAAAAATTATTTCTGTTCTTGCTAATTACAACTTTGACATTTAAACCCCTACTGAGGAAACTTCCAGTGATTTTGGGAAGCTTTTGAATCTGGTCTGGTATTTCCATTTTATACATAAAGTGACTCGTGATCAGTTTTCACAAGGAATAGAGGATTACTTACACTTTTGAACTGCCAACCTAAATGTGCAAAATATTAGCAAACTGCGTAATTTCCTTTCTCTTTAAACTTGCCTTTAAACACTGAATCTTTCATTTGTATTTATCATAAACTAAACTCTGGAGCAATGGATGCAGAGCTTCAAAAATAGTGTAATCCAGTGGGTATAGTTCCACAAGGCCAGATCAACAGCACTTAATATATCCTATATCCTTAAATTAATAATGGAGGCACTCTAGGGGTGGGCTTATTCCAGTAGGGCCTGAAATCAAGACTGCCTTTGCTCTTGGGCTGGTCTTCCAGGCAGTGTTCCACAAGAGCAGACAGCTGTGACTAGGTTACCATGCCCTTCCAAGCTTACCTGTTGCCAAATCACTGTCTTCTTCATTCATGATGGTAAAGAACAGATTAGATAAGAAAACTGTAACAGCAGCATTGTTATTTTTCAACAGGTCACACATGAGAATACTGAGTATTTACAAAATGCTTGAAATCTCCAAAATGGCATTCCCACATTGATTTTTTTTGCCAGAGGTAGCTAGTGCTCGAGGAGATAGAGCAGCTGAGTCACTAGTACGCCAGAGAAAAAGGCTTTTACTACTCTCAGCAGGCTGAAAATCACAACCTATGTTATGATTTAGTATAGACAACCTGACGCACACAATACCTGATCTGAAAAGTTGTAAGTAATTTTAAAGCCCATTTTAACAGATACAGATATGCTGAATGAGCTCACTTTACTCTAATTTTACAAATCTAACAATCAATTTGTAAATAGTGGGGTTTCTAGCCTCATGTTACTTTGACCTACTTCACAATTTATCTTTAAAATAATGTTAACAAGGTCCAGGAATGAAAGGTGTGTATCATTTTGGTTTTACCTGTTGCAGTAATAGACTGCATTGTTTGGATCCAGTTCTATAGCCCTAGTGTAACAATCCACTGCAGCGCCATAATTTTCTGCCTTCATATGATTATTACCTGAAATAAATTATAAAAAGCTCTTAAGTAATTAGATGAGACAGTATGTAGTTAGATGACACAGTTCTGTATGAAAGAAACAGAGCAGCTACCTAATAGCATCTGTGTAAGTGAGTTATGACTGAACTTTTTTGAGATACGTTCTTTTAAACAGAAAAGTCATGGGATAATGCAAATAAAAATATCTACTATGTCAGTGAAGTTTATTATGTGCATTGCAGTATGTCACAGAAACCTTCCTCCTTTTATCTTGGTATTTCAGACTTTCAAGCTAGTTTCTGCTATTAAGGAAAGATCACTTCACTGAGAAGTGTCATTGTAATTGCAGTTCCACTCTAATACAGATTCATCAGTCTTAACTATCTTTGTGAGCCCACTATACTATGTTAATTTTTTAATCTAATTTTCTTATATGTCTCAATATACATTACATGCTTGTAACTGTCTAAATAAAACAAAAAAGTCAAACAGAAGTAAAACTAAGCACGTAAGCCCCATTTTTGTGATACTACATAATTAACTCATTAAGATAATGAAAAGTATGTATAGCATAAGCAATCTAAAAGGATTCAGAAGTAAAATTTCTCACCAAGGAAGCTTAGAACTTCTACTCTGTAACAAAGTTTCACATTTCATCTGCTCTAAGTCCAGTGGAAAAAAAACCAAAACCCAAACATTTATGCAACTTCTCTATGGACAGAAAATTCTGGACTAAGGTCCTTCAAAGCAAAAGACACCTTATGCATTCTTTTGTCCCCAACACAAGGCAATCCTGGTAGTTTCTGTCTTTCCTGATAACACAGTAGTAAAAAACCCTAGTTCAGAGTGCCCAAACTTGTCTGTGGTCCTGCTACTATCATTTTTTTGGCCAGCTAGATCCTACAGAAACCTTGATTTCCTAGGAATGTCAATAAATTTTCAGGAAAATTACAGACTTCCACTGACTTCTTGTATTTTGGCCAGATATTTAAACCTTCTCCTAAAATAAACAAGTCAAGGGATAGGTCAATAAGTTACTACTGATGTAGGTAACTGCGTAAGCAAGGGCTGGAAAAGTTCGGTCAGTGCAACAGTTTATCTCTGAGAGAAAGCAAGGCTGTGGAACAAGTCCTCAGCGCTTGCACTAACTAAAACAACTGCACTTGCATTTATTTGTGAACAGAGAGAGCTTAGTGAACAAGACCAGATTTAAGTAACAAAGTATCATCAAAGTCGTACAAAATCACATCCTCTAACACTAGTATTATGGTAAGCAGTCCCTTCCAGTGAGAAGTCAGACTGTACTTACATGTATACCTTCAAAATACACACATAATGTAACAATATCTTTCTAGAGGCCCGCTGTTTACGCAACTTTCCTTTGTTCTAAGGTAAAGATCTGTACACTAAATTATGCTGTCAGACAAAAAAGCTTTGCAAGTTAGCTGCACTTAGCAAGATTGCAGCAGTTAATGTTCCTTTAAAACTAAAATACCATCCATGACTATCAACGTTAGAATTTCTGATCCTGGTCTGAAGATGACCCAGGGTACAAGGCTAAGCTGGAGATAGTATCAGTGCATACCCTTCTTGTTATCGCTCTCTCCAGCTGCAACCTTGCTAAAGGAAAACAGAAAAATAGCTAGATCTACTAACTCTGCTGAGATAAGGAAAAGCAACTATATTATTCTATTTTAATATAATACAAAATCCTTAAGACAAAATAATTACATAAATGGTTATACTTTTGAACATGTGTCCTCTATACCGAAAATACTACCTATTGTTATAATTATGCTGTGGTAATAAGACACAGATCTCCTTATGATCAGGCCACCATTACACTAAACAAACCTGCACATAATGTGTGCTCTTAACACATCTTACACTAAGCCAAAGTGTCAAATGATACACAAGGTTAGGTGAGTAAATTGAAGGAATGTGTAGTCTGAAGGGTATGTTACCTCCTGGTTACCAAGAAAGAAAACTCAGCTCCCTGATTTTGTTTTGCCATTCATTAGCCAATTTCTACAAATATTAGGGCTGGTTTGAGACAAGAGGAGGAGCAGGCTGGTGGCCACAAAGGTGAGGGAAGTTATTCCATTGGTAAGGGCATACAGATAGAAATGATGAAATCAGTTATAGAATTATGATATTATAGAAGATACACATCAAACAGACTTCCCCAAGTTACCTAATTTATTTCCTAACTCAGTCAAGAAAATACTCATAACTGAAAAGCATGATAGTGGTGATAGATGTGTGTGAACATGTGGAGGATCAAAACAGAGAAAGCAGGACACTAAGTTTTAATTTTATTATGGGAAATTACCAGAGGCGTTTCAAGCAGTTCAGTTGGTCCTTTGCTAAAGTTTAGACCCTTCCAATTTTTTTCAGTAGAGCTGTGGAATTACTTTGGTAAAACCACACAAAGAGTAACACATAGCCCACACTGATTTCATTTCCTCAGTCTCTTTCACAGACCCTTGTGGACTGAAAGATAGCAAGACCAAAGTCACAGATTTAAAAAAGCAGTAACACCCACACCTGCAAAGTGCTGACTATTCCTACAGTTCAATAACCATACTGAGACCTAGAGGTACTCTTCACTTTCCATGAGTTGGCATTAACAGCAAAACAAAAGACAGCCTGCATAGCAGGCAGGTTACAACTGACTAACACCTTTTTGTGACCTAACCATGTTTGAACTCTCATCCACAGAATTAAAGAGCTAATGAGCAACTCCAACAATTAGGAAAACTTAAACTTTCAGAGCCAGTAGTGGACTGCATTTATGATTACAGATGACCAGTTTTAAGGTAAGAGAGACATGGAATTCATTTTGAAAAACAGTAGGACTTCTTCCACATTATTATGGAAATCTTGAGAGGATTACATCTGCCTTGCAATTAGAGGTTCACGTATTTTTCCTATAAAACTCAACTAAGTGAAAATCTAACAAGTCAAACAATGTGTGTCAGAAAGCATCAATCCATAACAATTCATAACAGTTATCAGTGCTGCATGCTTTTTTCCATTCCCTTTCCCTTCTTTTTGAGGGGAAATAACAGGGATTCCTTCTTAGGCAGCATTAGTGACTTCTATGGTACAGCTGCTTTTCCTCACAATAACAGCTGCCAAAGGGAAAATAAACAACTGGCTTGTCCGCAATTTTTATAAAGCACACAAATAATTTCACAGATGTGAAATATTAACCCTAGTAAGTTCACAAGAATTTTTCCACTGGCTTCTGTTGGGTCAGTTTTTTACCAAAGTTTGACATCACATACCCAATTCAATAGAAATAGGAGCTTGTATAACAATTTCATGCACAAACAGCCAGACAATAGCTGTTCATACTTTAAGGCTTCTGCTACTTTGGAATGTTTCCAACTTTACATGCTATCCCTTAGATTTTAAGCAACCTCCAGAGATAGGAAAAAAATAAACATTATTTCCTTTGCTCCTGGATGGAACAAATCACCTAGCCCTCTTATGACATAGCAGTCACCAGAGAAGCTATAAGCTGAAGTTATTTTGTGGGGTGTATGGTACCCAGCTGCTATACTATCATTACCCACAATAATGCAAAAATATAATAAATGCATAGGGCAATTTGTTTCTATTTTATTACAAACCTTCATCCTTCAGTTGGTCAGCCTTTACAGTGCCTTGTGGTAAAGAACGTGAGAGAGGCAGCATCTCATTCTGTATGGGAAAAAACCCAAGATTTTTTCCTTTAATACTGAAGCCCTGATTTTATCAAAAAAACTTTCAGAAAGAAGTGAGAAGCACCAGCAAACTACAAATGACATCAGGCATTTATCTCTGGGAATTGCAAAATGCTTAAATGAAGAATAAAAAACTTCAAGTGGGAATGAGGCATCCACTCTTTTTCTGTATGGAATTTTCCTTATTTAGCTGAAATTAATTCCTCACACTGCCCCTAAAGAGTTACATTATACTAGCTTTCATGGAAATGTAGTTTTTTTCATATTTTCCTTAAGTTCTCACATCATTTTGACCTATACAGCGCTTTAATACTGTGTATACAATATGAAACCTTAGCACATATTGGCACAGTAACTCTAGAATCTAAATTAAATTCTTACCTTTTGAATAGAATTTGTGAACATTTCTATCAGATGCTGTGAGGATGCAAGATGAGTATCTTCCAGGGTAATCTTAAACACAGTCTCCAGACACTGAATTGCAACTTACAGAAAAAAAATTAATAACGTAAGTCACCAGTTTCTCAATAGAAGCAGAACCTCACTAATTTATTTATAAAGCTGTGAATCACTTCCTTATTCAGCTAGTAAAATCAGCTCTTTGGAACATATCAAAAAATAAAGAGAGGCTACCTGATCCCCATAGAATTAGCTTGCTCATAAAGATCTAAGCTATACACAATCCACAGACAGTTTAGCTATTATATTTAAGCCAATTTAAAATTTAATTTCAGTTCTTTCAGTCTTTAAAGTTTTTCTTTAAATATAAAAATATAGTGATTTAAGAGAAGACACCACAACTCCTAATACAACTAGGAATGTCCATGTGTCACACACCCCACTCAAAGCACATGTATTGCATATATATGCACATATATGGCATATATTTGTGTTCCATAAGAGCTGGAAGAAAATGGCTCCTCTTTACTGTACAGAATAAAGGCAAGGTACTTATTACTCTTATCTTTTTTTGGAATAAAATATATTTATTTGAAGATACTTTATTAATCAAATGTGTATTAATCACAAAACTTTATCCTATAAAAATATATCTGCAATATCCTTTCATGTGTTCTGTGCGTGCAAGGACTAAATGGCCCTCCCAAACCTGCAATAATGCAAATACGCTCGCAGTAAACTTAAAAATGGAGAGCCATATCCCTAGCTGAAGTTTTAAATATGCTCATATTTTTAGACAAAAGAAGATCAGTGGCAATTACTATATACAATTCTGTTACAGTACTATTGCAAATGATATGATTATTTTCCCTATAATCTTAAGACTCTAGGACAATGTTTTTTATTAACGTGTATCATCTCAATGTTTTAGACTGAAAATTGAGGAGGAACAAAGAAGGGTCTTTGTAAAGCCTAGCTGGAACAGAAAAATGGCTGTTTTAACACAGACTATAGACAAGCAGGAGTATCTGAATTCAAATTAAGTATCAGTAAAAGCAGATTCTTAGTATTTAAGCTTACCCTCAATCTAATGTTAGTATAATAAATATTACTTGAATTATTATTTGCATTACAATGGAACTGAATACTGATTCAAAATTAGAAAAGGAAAATTACTGAAGGTTAACAACAGTAAGGCCAGTTTTTATCTTCTATGTCACAGCTGGCAGGAAGGGGGTGGGGGGGAAGAGATTTGTAAACCAGATAGTAAAACCTAGAAGATATAATTAAAAAAAAAATACAATAGAAATTTCTTACAAACAGTATAGCATGACACAAAGTAAAAGTTGGTAACATGTAATAATGGAATATGCTGCTAAATGTGCATACAAGTTGCTCCTGTAATCTGTAAATCAATTGACCAAGTCCTAAATCACCCAGTAAAAGCACTTAGGGATTTCAGTTAAATTCCTTTGTCTCCTGCTATGTGAAAAATTTAATTCTTTTAAACACAGATTATGCTGAATTTTGAAATATATATAAAGCCTTAATAGTACTTTTTATTACCAGGCCAATTATAAAATCAGTGAAATAACACATATCATTTTTCCTTATATGACTTAACGGAAAGCCACTTGCAATAGTTTTTTCACTAATTTTCCCTGCCAGCTTATTTTTACTGAAAGGCACTCCCTTTTCTGAATGCCTCTCCTCATTTATAGTTTTGCATAAATTCAAAATACAACCCTATCCCTTATCTTTCTCAAAGCAGCAAATCTATGACACCAAATCTCTATTATATAGAAGTTTTGCGAAATGTAGCAGTGCATATTATCTGTAAACAAAATTATTCTAACTAAAGTATTATTAGTACTCAGCATTTTCATCAAATAATTAGTTGGTACTGTGAATTCCCATATTTCTCCTTTTAAGTGGAAAATGGAATTTATAATCCTTCTATTTATCACAGATATAACAAAATTAGGACCTCTTATAGGATGAATCAATAGGTTAGAATAACAACTGGCTAAATGCAAGCCAACAAAAGAAACCCACATAGAAATAAATATTGCTAAACAGAAACATTTTCAAATCAGAAAATATAGTAAGTTATGACAAGGTCAGTAACTACTCTGTTTTAACCTACACAAAACCACAACTCCAGTAAAGTCAAAGGAGTGGAAACTTGTGTTTTGCCCGGAAAGTTTCTCAGGAGGCCAGACTGCCAGCAGCTTGCTATACCATTTATCGAAGTGAGGCACTGTCAAATGCTGCAAGCTTGATATTATCAGGGAAAGACTTGATGCACCATGTGAGCTATTCACCTAAGATTTTTCCTGTGTCTGGTATTAAAGGCTAAAGTTGTCTTTCTCCCAATTAGCTCAACCATCATCCACCTAGATGGTGGCTGAAGCTTGAAGTGACCAGCTTGCAAACCACTTCCCTGCTGAACAGCTGGGGCTCACACAAATACTCACTATCTGACAATACCAGCACCTGGGCTATGCCGGAACCCAGCTCTGAATCCTCAGAGCCACAAAGCTCCAGGATGTTTGCTGTCCAAACACAAGTTTGCATCACCAAGCAGCGAAGTCATCACAGCCAACATGCAGGCTGAATTATGAGCATTAATTGGGCTGCTGAGACCCCCTTAGTACTTGCTGTCATTTTGCTTCATCTTACACATACCCTTGTCAAGTATTACATGCATCCACTGCCTTCCTGTTTTGGAAACACTGCCTTAGAGAAATTAGTTGTGGTACATCAATTATAAAAGTAAGAACAAAATCACAGCCTTGTGCATGTTGTAGAGTGGTTTTGCTTTCATCCCACAGAAACAGGTGAATAGAAAAGAAGAAAGAGTGGCAGGAAAAAAACCCTCCCTGTAAACAGGAAAGAGAAATAACTGCAGTTTAAACACAGTCAAAAATATAACTTGGAAGAAGTTCATACAAAAGGGTTGAGCACTAACCACCAGGGATCTGTATCATTGCTCTAGATGCTAGGGGAATATATTTCTCTGGTCTACCTTGAAATTACTCTGCTTTCTCAAAAGAAGGCATTTTTATTCATCAAGCAAGTACAAAATTCCTAAAGGAAGTTTACACTCTCACTGACATTTCTATGTAATACAAATATGCGGTATACAGGTTATCTTTGAGTATGAATACATCCTAGACTTGTATTTTTAAAAGGCTCATTGGGTTTTTTTGTGATGTTCTATCTCTTTTTTTGTTGTTTTATGGGAAATGGGAACTGTTTGAATTACTTCTTGGCACACAATACAGTGTTTTGTCTTTTCACAGACACCAAGCAGGTACATAAGGTACCAACAAAAACTATTAGTCAGTTCTTTTCATCCCTTATGTTCCACCTAACATTAAACACTTCAGTGAGTAAGATGTGGCTATTGCTACTCTACATGCACTAAAGATACTTTGTACAACTAAAATTAATCTATTTTTCAGAATACCCGCCTCTTATCCTATAACACATAGCATATGGTACCATCCTTGTGGCAGAGCACAAATCTAAAAATAGGATTTCAGATCTGTATTAAAATGGTAAATTTTGCATTGGCTTTTAAGCACAACTGAGGTTTTGTAATACTTTTTATTTAGAAAACTGATTCTTAAAATTGATTCTTTCATATACACATTGGCTCAGGCTGTTCAAAGATGCTATGGGATAAACTTTCACATGTAACCCAATATTTACCAGTTTCATTATAAAAACAAATCTCTTAATGTCTCATTATATATGATTTCCAAAACCATTGTTTTTTTTCATCAGATGAACATCATAATCTGACAGGTTAAATTTGTTGACACTTTTCAAATGTACAAAATGCTCCAGATTCTGACATAAAAACGAATCTTTTGGCTTTTATTCCTTTGGGATTATCCTTTGAATTTAATGACACAAAGCTCTCTTTTTTGTTTACTTCTGTGAACTACTACACTGGACTACCAATAGATCATAGAAGGAAGCACACTCCAGGTTTATCTTTTAATTTATGCCTCTGAGAAGCAGGACATGCTTTGCATCTCAGCAAAGTCTCTCCATGCCTAAGATTTCACATAACTCAGTGATCAACTGCACTGCTGGTCCTAGACTTCTCCCTCCAAATTCCTCCTCTGGCTGATGGACAGAACCGAAGACTGCTTGAAACAGTAGAGAGATCTTTTTAAAAGATTATATGAAAAACTTACTTAAGTCTTCTCTCAATTCCACATTCTGATACCTGACATGAAGTCTCCAGGAATTAGGGAAAAGGAATAAGAGCAGTATAAAAGAGAACATCAAATACTACAAGGTTACAAAGACCTAATGAGTATCTGTCAATAGAGAAATACAGAGAGAATATGTCTACAGACAAATGAACTTGGATGTGTAATAGAATCCATATGATACTGAAAATATTCACTACCACATACTCTTTGGAGCCAATACTCAAGTGAAAAAGAATGCAGAGCATTTATCTTATTTTTTTAGGATGCCTTTTTCCTCACAAATAACATAGAATCCTTGAAAGTAGGAAACAGTTCTTCCCATAAACCAAAACAAATATAGTCATTGTTTTACTTCCTCTGTAACCAGCAGAGCTAGTACCAGATACAAAATGCAGAAAGAAACCAAATATAAAAGAGAGGAAGAAGCAGCAGAAATTTGTGGTACACATACACAAGTCATTACCAGTGTCTGCATTAGAGCAGTGCCAAACTTAGAGTCATAGAATTGTTCTGGTTGGGAAAGACCTCTGCAACAAATGTGATTTAAAGTACCTGTTGCTCAAATTAAGGCATTACACATTTGTAGCTTTATGATATTTTAAGTATCATAAATTAAAGTATCATTATTAAAATTAATAATCTCAGAAACAATGGGATCATGATCTTATTTGCAGATAATATTTGGTGGCAGTTTCATTTATGTCACTTCAGTTACTTTCTGTGATATTATACATAAACATGTATATCTATATGTATAGATATAAATATATGTATATGAAAGCACCTTTATTACTTACCTTCCAAGCTTTCTTGTTCATCTGGAGTGAAAGTATCCATCTGACTCTGTTCTCTCAAGAAATGGATGACTGCATAAACCAAGCGCTTGACTGATGACATGTTGAAATTGTTTGTTATGTCTTAAAAATAAAAACTGTTATTTCTTAAAAACAACAGAATCTCTTATTTCAGAAAAAATAATCCCTACAGTATTCCAACGTCCTAATAACCTCAGTGAGAAGTACACACAATACATAAAACTCAATCTTTCACCAGAAAGCTCAATAACATGGTGTTGAAAAAAGTAGTAAATTTGCATGGATCAGGGAAAACTGCTACAATCATGTAGTCTAACTATCAGCAAACAAGCACACATTTCCTCCAATTCATTCCTGGAAGAAAAGTTTACCAAGGCTAAAATAATTTAGCAACTTATTTTTCATTTATAGGGTTTTTTAATAGTTTGTACTTTATTTACATATACACTTGCAAGTAGGAGAACATGCTGAAGTCAAAACCAATTAAGAAGGCACTGTGATAAATATAATGACATCAAGAAACACACTTTAGCAGGAGTTGGTTTATGATATGACTTGGTGTTACCCTTTCATAAAAGATGTTCTTTGGTCTGATACGGTATTATCCTTTGATAAAAGATGTTCTGTGGTGTGACACACAGAGTGTTATCCTTTCATAAAAGGTGTTCTGTGGTGTGATATACACAGTGTTATCTTTCAATAGAAGATGTTCTATGGTGTGACATGGTGTTGTCCTTTCATAAAAGGTGTTCTTCGGTGTGACACACTCTTATCCTTTAATAAAAGATGTTCTATGATGTGACACAGTGTTACCCTCTCACAAAAGGTGTTCTATGGTGTGGCATGGTATTATCCTTTCATAAAAGGTGTTCAGTGTTGTGACACGGTGTTATCCTTGCATAAAAGGTGTTCAATGGTGTGACATGGTGCTCTGAGCAGTTTATTGTCACTCTGGACAAAGAAATGGAACACCATGACCTCAGGGCATACTTCTGATTAGTGACACTACTGGTTCAGTCTGATTTCCATTCAGCATCAGCCGGGAGTTATATAACTTGGAGGACAATTTTAGTCACAACTTTTCAAGTTATTTTTCCTTAAATAATTGTGATTTTAAAGGGCACAACTGTATCCGGTTCTCCAAGCAAAGCAGGTTTAAAATACAGCATTAAATGAATAGCAAGATCAGGACCAGCTCTCGCTACAATATTTTCTCTCCACAACCCGCGAGCAAACTGGTGTGCGGCCAAATCCACAGCAGGCAAATCCCGTCGTAGAGACGGGGAAAGCCGGGAAGGCCACCGGCCGGGGATGCCCAGCCGGGGACACTGGGGTCCGCTGTCCGCGCTCCATCAGGGACAGCGCTGGTCCCCCGGCCGGGGATGCACAGCCGGGGACACTGGGGTCCGCTGTCCGCGCTCCATCAGGGACAGCGCTGGTCCCCCGGCCGGGGATGCACAGCCGGGGACACTGGGGTCCGCTGGTGCCCCGGCCGGGCCGCGCTCCCGTCCCACGCCCACCTCCC
>WBMY01011583.1:56804-123310 GCA_013397315.1 Donacobius atricapilla | reverse complement strand
GGCAGGGGCCTCCCGGCCGGGCTGCAAGCCGGGGGGGGGCCGTAGCAGCCCTCGGCTGTCGGGAGGCTCTGGTTCCTCGCTCGGGGAGCCGGGCCTGACCGCCGGGCCGAGGGAGAGCCGCCGCGGGGCGCGCTCCGAGGGGCCAGGCGGACAGAGAGCTGACTGACCGCCTCTGGGGTTGATTGCCTCCGCTCCTGAAGCGATCCCCGCAGCCCGCCCTCCCTGCCGTGAGCTCCGTTCTGCCCGGCTCCCAGGTGGGCAGGGCGGGCGAGGCGAGGCGAGGTCTCCTCCTGGTACCTTTCCCACTGAGTCAGTCTCCGCTGCAAGAGAAATGGGCAGGAGCACAATGGATTGGGGGATACGGCTGTAGCAGCGGGGCTCTGCAGCCAGGTGTACGTGGAGCAAGACCGGCAGTGTGCTCGTAGTAGCTTTATAAAAAGGTGTGTCACTACTACACGTTGTAGGACAGGTGAGACAGATACCAGTGTACCGTCGAAAGGTTTTAAAATAGGGGATTACTTCTGTTCTCCATAACGAACACCAGCTCTAAACGGACCCCAGAAAACCGGTGTAGTAGTCTACTCCCGGAGGCTTGTAGTCATTTCTAGGTGGACTAGACAAATTAACATAATTGCTTTTATTTTGGCCTCTCAGTTTTTCCAAAGGACTACATTGAGAGGAAGTACGAGGGTACATTGTGATAAAGAGAATGGAGCTGAATTTCAGAATGAAATGAAAAAGATGGTTGCCTCGCATGGTCTTTTGAGAAATGACAGTCGTGTGCTTAGTGCACAAAGTGGACAGTTTTGTACTATTTTACAGCCTTTGTTCCTGTCAAATTAGGATTGAGGGGTATTAGGAGATAGAAAATTAGAATCAGAATGTTTTCTTTTCATAAGGCTTCTGCTGCTGTTGAAAATTAAGTGATTTATTTTCTGGTGCTAAAAGAAGTGCACATCTATTTTTTTTTCCAAATTTACATTTACATTGCTTTTTTGTACAGTCATTTTCACTGTTCTCATTGACTGTCTTTGTCTTACAGATTTTTTCCATCAAAAAAGTAGGAAAGAAGGAGGTTTTTGTTTTTCTTTAGGTAAAAGGTTTAACTTCAGTTGCAGTTTGCATTTGGACAGTGAAGATACCTCCTTTTTAAGTAAAAATCAGTATGATGAGGAATGGTTGTTGCACTTCATTAACTGTGATTTTTTTTTCCCCCAAGTCATCATTTCAGTGTGCCCAAATAATTATTTCATGAAAGTCAGTATCTTGAACGTGTCATAGTGACCTCTTCACTTTCAAAAGTTAAGGAGTTATTCACAGACATCTTGAATAGGTTCCATCCCAGCTTCTATTATTCCTGAGGGCATCTTAACATGAGATATAAATGACAATTCTTAGCAAGTGTCAAGTATTATACCTTACATTAAATTAAATGATGTTAAGGCTTGATTCTTTTTGTTAAAATAGGCAGCTTTGCAGAAAAAGGCTTTTTCCAATTATTTTTTTTCCATTTAGATTCAAAAGACTCAAAGATTTAGATTCAATGCAATAAAATACATGGAAAAAAAGACTAAATTAACTCAGCATAGAAGTCTGTTTACTTTATGAGGATATTTTATATGAAAAAACTAAACATGACATACTGATTTAAATAATTTTAATGTCTTAAAATAATTTTCTTGGATTGATGAATTCTGGGGTGTTTCTTTGAAAATCTTCAGAATCAGGTTTTGAGTACAAAAATCCATGTACATGAGAGAGACAGGAACCAACTATACTGCACTATATACAGGTACCAGTATAATGAAAGAAAGTGGAAAGAAACTCTGAACACTGTCATTTCTTTTGCTGAGGAAGAAAACCAGCAGGAGACTGGGAAAAGGCAGAAGGAGGAATGACACTGGTGGGCAACGATGGGAAGAACTTTCATAGTAATTTTTTTATTTCATACTTTTTAAAATAGTGTATCTGTTTGCTTTCATTGAAGTATTTTGTCCAATACCTCAGAAATGGCAAAGACTGAACAAGGCATTTGGGACGTTTTTTCCTTTCCCTGTTATCTATGGACTGCATAAATTCTGCTGTGTATTGCAGCAGCAGTTCTTCCTGGGCTCAGAAGCAACAACTACCACCTTTCTAACCACAGCAGGCTTCTGAAGAGCAGTTTGTCTATTAGACAGAATTTGCAGAACAAAATTATTTCCTGGACTGGGTGAAACAAAGCTGTTGAGCTTGCAAGCATTTGTGGACTTTATTTGACCCATGAAGCACCAGCTAGAGCCTGCTAAGTGATGTCGTTAATGTATTTTGAGGACATACCTGTTTTATCATTCTTGCTATAAAACAAGAAATGCCTGGCTTAGAAAGATTTCTTTAGAATAGTTTGGGTTAGTTCAAAAGTCTGACCTTTGTTCAGCAGGAGTAAGGGTGAGGTACTTTGGAAAACATGTAAGTTAATATGTACATTGAGTATTATCTTTTCAGAACAGTCTAGGAAATAGGGACTTCTAACACAAAACTGGCTTTTTCATATGATCTTGTGTAGAAATCTGATACCTTTTTATATTGAAACTGTCTCCTAAAACTCTCCTGCTGGTTATGTGAAAAGTTACAGGTTAAAAATTGATCCTTGATCATTCTCTCCATCCTCTTCATGATCTTTTAGAAGTGCTTCCTTGGTTGTGCTTTTTTTTTTTTTTTTTTTTTTNTTTTTTTTGGTCCAGCCCAAAGAATCCCAGCCTAATTAGTATTTGTACTTTGAGTGGAGTCCATTGCTCAATGCACCTGATTGTTTCTAAGTCATCGTTATCTCAAAGTCATCATGACTTGGTAGAACAGAAGAAGGCTTTGGCAAGTGGGAGAACAGGAGACAAGAGAGTTTAACTGTTCAGAGGATCAGAAATGCATGTAGTATGCATGTGCTTCATGCATGCCTTATAATGAATTTCTGTGTTTTGTTCTATACCACCTCTACTAAATACTATCATTTCTTTCTTTGCAGCTGCTTCTTTGTTGATGTTTCTGTTGAACTGTTTTGTTTCCAGAATGATTAGATGTCTCACAGCTCCTCCTGTATATATGAAGTGTGTGACACTTATTAAGACTGAAATTCACTTTGTTAGTGGTTTTAAACCTTTCTGAGTTGTTTTTTCATCTTTTTGTGGCTGCCTTTAGTACACTGCATTATCATGAGTAGATAATCATTAGTAAATCATTTTGTCACTTAGTTAATCCCAGCTTTTTGTAGATGATGTATAAAGAAATGAAAGAATACAGAACCCTGCATTGAACCCTGCAGGATCCACGGGTCACATAGTTCCATTCAGAAAAATAAGTAGCGATTTCTAACAGCCTAATTTTAAAAACTATTTACCTGCAAGAGGATCTACCTTCTCACCTCACAGCAGCATAGTTTCCTTAGGACCTTTTGATCAACAATCTGTGGAAATAAAATAGATTATGTTAACTGAACTATAGATTTGTGACTCTGAATTTTTCTCTGTAGGGGAGACTTTTTCAGTAAATGCTATCTGTGTTTAGATTAGGGATGGAAAGGTGATGATGGTGATAACTTTACTAGTTACTGAGCAAAAGATTACTGGGCATACGTGTTTTTCATACCATCTCTAACAGACACTTTTTATTTCTACAATGAAATATTAAATAAGCAGAGTTCTTCACCATATTAATTGTGCTGGAATAATATTTCACATAACCTGTAACCAGCCTGCAAATCACTTTTCACTCAAAAGCCAGAGAAGAAAGCAAGCTTCATTTCCTTTCCTGATTTGTGGCCTTGAGCAGGCTGTTTGGGATTTTTCAAGCACTGAAAAGAACATGGCATGTTCATAATGCGCTGTCTTCCCAAGAAGATGGGAAGACAGATTTAAGATGGTAAGCAAGTAAGGTAGAGTAGGTCATAATCTGCTATGAAGACTCGTTTTCCAACTAACTAGTGATGGCAAGGGAACATTTCTCATTGCTTTGGCTGTGTGAGACAAGATTAGCAAGAAATCAAAGCGTATTTCCCTGGAAGAAGCTGAACTGATTAGCACTGGGTATAAATCAGAGAAAGTATTTACAAACTCTCAGTATTTTTCTCTGTCCTGCAGTACTAGCTCTTCTTCAGAGAGAGTCAACAAGCTGTTTCTCATGCATTAGCTGATTGCATTCAACTACTGAGCTGTCCTGGGAGTGTGTTGTTTGCAGTAAACAGCCTGTGCTTCACCTGCTGTTTATGGCTGTCATGGTGGAAATATGATATATGCTTATGTTGCAGCACCAGAGAGAGCTGTAGGACCTTAAAAGCAAATCTTTTTCCCACAGTATTTCCACAGTTCTCCTGATAGTAGAATCTAACAATAAGAAAACCTTAATGCCTTGTGCCTCAGACTTGGTACAGTACAATTACTGTCTGAATGCAAGTGTTGATAAGAATATTCTTTCCTAAGATCCTGCAAGCAAGTTACTTTGATGGAGGTTTGCTGTGACACACAATGGATACAGTTCACAAAATTCTGGGAAACCTAACTTAGTAGTACTAGTAATTTGTGGTTTGGGTTTTGAGCATGTGTTGGGTTTTTCTTTGTTTGGTTTGTTGGTTGTTGAGTTTTGTTCTGTTTTGGTTTTTTTTTTTCCCTAGAAGTTTGGATGCCATAATTTTAGAGATCAGACACTGTAGAAACCATACCCTAGCATTTCTATGTGTTCCACTGCAGACTACTCTGTGGAAATCACCTCCTTATATGAAAGTCAATCAGATCAGTTTCCAAATTCCTTTTGTTTAAAGACTGCTAGAGGGAACTGGTGGGAAGGGGAGAAGAAATAAGTAAGTTGTGTCATGTTCTAGTTCTCTGGTTTGAGTTCCTATTTAAGGTCTGGGCTTTTTGTTGCCTGCCATGGAGCACCCTTTCAGTTAGTTTTCTGTGTTAATTCTATTGGAAAACCAGTAAACATTTGTTGTCAGATAGTAAGGTCATAAGCACTGAGGGTAATGAATGTATCAATAAAGATTTTTAAATGTTTGCATGACTTGTGGGGTTTTTTTACTTGCTCATTTAGATTGGAAGAGCTAAAAGTATAGTTAATGTAGACTCTACAGTGAACTAAGTTGCAGAGATTTTTTTTCTTAAAGGTGTGGTGACAAAATTAGGGTTTAGTGTCAAAAACTGCTAGATTTTTTATTTCTTCAAATGCTGCTTAAAAAATCAGTTTCTAATGGCAGTTATGGAACTTTAAATTAGGAAGTACTGAACATGCTATCCTTTTGCTACAGCAAGATATGTCTGTGCCAAACACAGTTATGACACAGAGCCAAATACTTTTCCAAGGAAAATGGAAAATTCCCAGGAATTCAAGGCATGTATTCTCTGTTCCATATACTGTTAAGAGCCAAACAGATGAGAGGACTGAGAAATGGAAAAAGAACTTCATATGTGTTTGTCTGGCAGGAAAAAGTGATGATTTGTATTGAAGGGTTATGGTTTCATTTCTTTGGCTTAGCTGAAATAATGTCGCCCTGTGATTAACTTTGAGCCATTTAACTCTTCTGGTCCTGTCTTGTAAATTTTTCTTCCATTCTTGCTTTTACCTTGTGCTACCCGGTTCTCTTAGTTTGGTTGGTTTTGTCACTGCTTTACCATAAGATACACAGTTGGTTCTTGTCTGAAGTTATGTGTCAAAACTGAATGCAATATGAAAATATTTTTAAAATTCAAGCAAAAACTGAGAATCTCTAAATAATACAAATATTTTAGCATGTTAAATTTTTATAAAGCCCATTCTGTGGAACAGAAAAGCTGTAATGTACATTATATTAGAAGCTGCTGAATATTTGTGATTTGGTTTTGAAATCCTTTTTAACTTCATTTAAAATTTTTTAAAAATTCCATTTTTAAAATGAGGCTTGACTGTTAAAAACTTTACTTTAGCCATGACTGTCTGCTGTCATTTGTATATGTTTGGTAGCACCTGACCCTAACTTCCAGGGAAATGCTGATGTATGGCATATTACTCAAGTACCGAATAGCTTGTCCTGAGGCAAACTGTCAGTTTTTATATTGCCTTGACAGGGTGTGTCTAGTTTTTTGTTTTGTTTTTCATTTTGGTGAGGCTGCTAGGTGGAGTGAAAACATTGAGCCCCTGTGGGTATTGATTTGCAGGTAACTGGTGAGTACAGTCTTCATGTACACAGTGCTGCTTTCCAGCATGCAGCACTGCTTCTCCTGCAGCCTGGAAGACCAGGAACTGTTGTTTAGCTAAGATATACTGTTTCAAAAAATTAGGAAGACCAAGATGCTTCTCTTGAATTTGAACTCCAGCATTTTTCATACTGTATGTTACTGATTGAAAAAGCTGTTCATGGCATTAGTCATGATTTGCAACTCAGCTCTTACTTATATCCATAAGAATGTCCTCTGAAGGTATACATAGGATCCAGCAAGAAAAACTTAATTGTATTTATTTGTGTTAGGGTCTTTAAGAACTCTATGACTAAGTGTAGTGGTTATTAACATACAGTAAAGGTAAACAAACAAAAAAAACCAATTACGAAACCCTCTCAAAAACAACCCCTCTTCCTTCCTAGCAACAATTTACTTTTCCACGAAAAAACAATGCAAAGGGACAAAACATCAGAACTCTTAAGTCAGCATCACTTAATAAAATAGTCTTTCATTCAGTCTTTTGAGAGAGACAAGTCCCTCCTGATTCTTCTGGTAACTTTTTACAAGAGACACAGTCTGTTTGTGACTTCCAGCTCTACTAATGCCGCCCGCCCGACACTGCATTATGTGAGCCTCTCAAAATGTAGCTTTTTATATGACTACATAAGGGCTTGTGGATTTTTAAAGCACGGGGTTTCACCTTTTAAAGATGCACAGCTTCACAATAAAGGACTTCTTATTCTTTACTGGTGACGAGGTTCCAAGACATCTCAATAGGATCACTGCATCAATTTCTACTTCAACATCCATTTCAGAAAACTTCAAACATTATAGTTTTTTACTCAAATGTCCACTCAGTAAAAATCAGACATCCTTGCTTGAATCTGGAAAACACACCTCCCCGGCTTTTTAATCCAGCAAAAAGGAAGAAATTATAGTCTGTTACCATGAATTAAGGAGATTTAAAGCCCCAAACTAAGGCAACTTGTTATCTTTCCCACTCAAAAAGTCATCCTTTCTTTACTGACTTTGATATCTTCATATAATCCCTTTGCATGCCTCCGATTTAGCCTTTCTTCTCTCCTTGAGGAGGGGTAGAGTTTGAAACAGTCTCAGTCGGTGTTAAGAAAGAGTTAATGTTCAGGAACTTGCCCGGGCTTGTACACGCCACGTGGTCTCGGCTGAGCCGCGGCAACTCCGAAAGCGGCAGATCTATGTGCTGTAGAAAAAGCTTAGAAACGGCAGCCCAGGTCTTTTCTTCTTTTCCACCCCTCGGTCTTATGGGGTGCGTTTTTAACTCAGCCTGGGCTCGGTGCTGCTCTCCGGGGACCCGGGGGCTGGAGGGAGGAGGGCCGGGGCCATCTCTTTCGGCGGCATCTTTTCGCTCTCCTTCCGTGGCCGCCGCGGGCTGCTGAGGCTCAGAGACCCAGCCCAGCCCGGCTTGGCTCAGCTCCCTCAGGGCCGGCCTCGGCACGGCCGCCCTGGCCCAGCCCGGCTCGGCTCAGCTTCCGCAGCGCCGGCCTCGGCACGGCCGTGGCTCCCGGGGCCTCCCGGGGCCAGCCGGCCCCTGGGCCCGGGGCCCTCCCAGCCCAGCTGCGATATTACTTCATGGCGCGGAGTCCCGGAAAGAGGGCGGGTCTCCCAAGATTCCTGTTTTTTAAGCGGTGTCCCAGAGGGTGTACCCCTTTTACTTGATTGGACAGCTTAGCTGTTAGTTCCAAAATGGATTAACAATTGGTTTTTTTTTACCATTTATGCTAAACCAATACACTAAGTTATCTGAATTTGCTCACATCCACAAACATCCCCCCTCTGTCTTTCTCTCTTTCTGAAATCTTGGCTCCCACTTCACTTGCTGAAGCTGTTATCTAAGGTCTTTTGTCAGGAGAGAATATAGTTTTCCATCCTGCATGAATCCAATATACCCTAATTTTTGTGTGGCTACATAGAACTGTCAAATATATTTGCAAGTACAATAAATTGGTCTGTATGTATTTTTCCCAGAAATATATTAGTTAATTTACTTCACTCTGTAAAATTATACTTGTCATTGTAACTAATACTGTTTAGGTGAAGATTGATTAGAAAACTGAAAGTGCCATGAAAGAGTCTTTGATGGAATTAAAACTACCACTTTGTAATCAGACTTAAATGAGACAGCAGGCTTAAATCTTGACTGTATTATGTAGTGATTCTCAGTAGCAGGAACATGTTGGGTTTTGTCTTTATTTTCTAAAGCTGGTGCTATGCCTCCCTGCTGCTTCTTCAGATTGTGGCTTTTTTGTTTTATTTTAATAATGTGAATGGAACATGCCAACAAAAGGCTGCTTGGCACATATTTTAGTCATGGAAAATGTTTCTAAGCAAAACCCAGAATTACATAAATGTTTAATATGTTTAAGATACTACACAAGTTAAAAATCAAGGCTGTAAATTCAATTGCATTGTTTGTCTTTGCTGCAGTTATGTTGGCCACTGTATTGCTGTGATAGAGTATTATAAAGGTTCTCCCCCTTTCTAAAATCAAATCAAATTTATATTTTCCAGAAGCAGCAAGTAATCAAATTGTAGATTTATTGGTAAAAGAAATTACCTGGCATTCTGCAATTATTGCAGTCTGCAACTTAGAAGCTTTGCTTTATTCTTTAAAAACCTCTTTTAGAAGTAGCTACTAAGTTTTTAAGTGTTATTCAACTTCCTCTGCTTTTGGTAGAAAATACCATTCTTACTGCTTTTGGGATTGGCAGATTAGCTGTTTTCACAAATTATGTTTTCACAATAATTTACGAAAACCGCTGTATCTCTAATAATCTTTGTTATAAGTGAAAGTCCAAATAAAACCTTGCGTGCCTTTCCTCCTGATGTTCTCCTAAACAGATGAAGCATTGCACAAATGCATAAAATATTTCAGTCTGCCCTGTATGTCATTCCCTTGACATTAGATACCGTAGCACGCACTCCAGAAAAAGGCCAGTGCAAGTTGCCAAGAGGCCAGTTAGACATTTACTGTAAAAATGCAAAATAAATAAAGTTGTTTTAATTTTGAAGGACCTCACAGAAACACAGGGACTAGATTTGATAATGATTTGATCATCATTTGGGATGATCAAATCTAGTCCCATGCTGCCTTAGGTAACCAAGTAACATAATATATTTTATAAGCTGGTCAAGCACCATGTTATAAATAGAGATGTTTTTACTTGGTGGGACTTACTGGACATCTTTTTCAGAATCTCACCACCCTGATGCTTGCAAATGTCTGTTGCAATTCTAGCTTTCGTATATTCCTGACCAATTTATTCTATTTTGTTCTTATGCCTGTATTGCCTCCTAGCATCAATAGCTCTTTTTACTTTAGGACATTTAAATGTTGTGCGTAATGACAGCATTCAACTTGAGATTCTCTTTGCTAGACTAAATTCATGATTTCATATGTGTTTCTAGCAGTAGTGCAAATTTAGGTTGCTACTGACACTTTTTACCTTACTGACACTTTGTTTAGGCCAACACAGCTGTTTTGAAGTCATTCATCAAATGGGTGATGGGACGATTAGCTGGTAAAAAGCTGCCAGCCCTGGATGGTTTTGCTCCGCTTTATTTTTCACCTATATGCTATCCTGACTATTTTCTAAGTACGACCCTAGCAGCAGTTGTGCTGATGCCATTGATGTGGTGAGGTACAGGGGCAGAAATGAGCAATGGAGGGAGGAACACTGACAGAAATGTCATAAGGCAGCACTGTTGCTGGATGTGAACCTTATGTTTAACTCAGGCTTGCTCAGATACCTCTAGTGTTCTACACTACACCAGAGAAAACTGAGTACGATAACTGAAACAGTTTGAACTGAACAGTTCAGGCATTAGCAACAGCCTGTGCAAAGAAACACCTTTCCATCTAATTTAAACTGAATCAACTTCTGATTGCTCAGTACAAGCAGTAATTGGCTGTTCTGTAGTGTTGGTGCTGTTTGCCAAAAGCAAGTCTAAAATAGTATTTCTACCTGTTGGTTCAGTGTTTGAAGAAAACTCTTTGCTGTTGCATCTAGTTCCTAGCATTATTAATAGAACTTACATTCCAGTTATATATCTAGAAAGTTAAAGCTTCCCTCAGTGATACAATTTAATATTTTCTCTCTAACAGCATGTCAAATGTACCTGCAGACTATTTTGAGCTTCATATTATTTTTGCTATACTCTTCTTTTGTGTTTCTATTTATAATTTTTGTTCTTAAAATATTACAGTCTGATACATGGAGTTTTGAGAATTTATTTATTTATAGTTTTATGTAGATAAATAATTCAAAACCCTAAGCCATTAAAGAAATGGCCAAGATTTCATCTGTGCATATATATTTGCTTGTACATTTTTTTATTAAGCTGATGTCAGTTAATTTGGTTCTTAGTGACCAGTCTGAGTGACTGGTAGCAAGGTAGCAACATGTCTGTAAATGATTATTTGAAGAACTATGTAGCAACTGACTTTATGTGAAATGTCATAATACAGTTTTTGAAGGCCCACCATCTCATTTGGTGATGAAAAAACTTTCTGATTTTTACTGCCTTTTTTGATCTGTATAAATGACTGTATCTTCCTATCAGAAGAAGTAAGCAAGGTATCAGCATTTCAAAACTGGCCGGTTCTGTGTTTTTCTAACAGGTAGTCAACAACTTGCTGGTATTTATGCCTATAATTTATACAGCTCTCAAATTTATAGGTATATTCTTAATTAAACTAGCCAATATACTAAGAAAATCAGGTGGCATCTTCTTTTAGTATTTAAAAATAGTGTTCTCTGGTAATCTGAGACCCTACATTCCAGTTCATTAACTCAGTCCAACTTTAATTATTAATAAATATTGTTGAGAGACTGAAATTGATGTAATATGTTGCTGCTGTGACTGTTTTACTGTTTGTTTTGGATAATATGCAATTGGTCAGTGGCAGGGCTGTATTGTCTACAGTTTCTAGGTGAAGATACCGAATGACCTAAATCAATAGGTTCTCTTTAAAAAGAATATCTGCTTAGTATCCTTCACTTTAGCATACTTTCATGTTGCTCAGGCTGTTGTTTTCCTTTGACTCCACTTTACTTTTGTTTTGACTTCAGTTTGAAACATTGTGTAGTCTTTCTGATGTTCTTGGGTGTGTGTGGTGTGAGGTAGAGTTCAGAACCATGAACCCATTTGTGAGGAGCTTCCCGTTTACCACCCAAGAGGTTTTACCCGACCTGTGCTAGCAGTGTGTGAAAAGCTAGACACAGATCAGTCCACTGTTCATGACTTGATGAAGCACTATTCTTTAATGGATTTGTAGATTCAGGGTAGAGTTCAGAATATTTTGGGGATGGGAAACTAACGCATTCCAAGAATGTTATTACTTAAGCTTTTGCTTTCATGACAGCAGCTTCATTTGTCCTAAACTTCTATTTGAAAGTTTCAGTAGTCCAGTGGAGAAGCCTTAGTGCCAAAACTCAGTTGGTATCGGAGAAAAGAAACAGAGGTGGGACAAATGTTCTTTATTCACACTTCATTTTCAAAGTGAAATCATCAATATTCTGGACACTGATGCTTATGTATGCCGCTGAGGGAAAAAGTAAACAACTTGCCTACATTGGAATGGGAAGATTTGAAGAAACTATGGTAACAAGGAAAGTAAAGTTTCAACATAAAGCATAGGTAGAAATGGTGTCTTTTGTTTTTGTCTTGCATCAAATAATTTTGCTTAGGCTATTTCTAGAGAAATTCTATTATAGAATTGGAAGACTTTTGACAAAAAGTTTTGTCTTCCTTCAAACAGAAGCCATGTGTGCCACCATTCTCAGTTAGTTGGCATTTCACTCTGCTGCTCTGTTATTCCTTCAGGCTGAAATTGGCTGTCTTTTATGCATGCTCCCTGCATTGTATGCCAAAAGCTCTCTGTGCACTTTTGCACATACAGGTTTTACAATTAAATCAATACAGGTACAATGGCTAGTGTTAAAAGTTAATGTAAAACACTGTTAAGTAAACATCCCTTTATTAGCAAGATCTCTGTGTATTTCGTTAGTTATGGTTGAAAATTTTAAGTTGTCATTATTACCATAACAACATGAGTTAGTAGGGTTTTTTCGTGGGTTTGTTTGTTTGTTTGTTTGTTGGTTGGTTTTTTTAGTTTTTTAATTGTGTGGCTGAAATAGGAAGACAGTATCTAACAGCCAGGAGTCCTCCTATGATAGTAAACACTGCAGGAAGTTGACTACATGAATACAAGCCTAATTTTAAGGAAGCTGAAATACAGTTGGTTGGAACTATAGTTGATAGATCATTAATACATAAATGATAGCAAATGAATGTACCTCTTCTGGTAGAAGAGTGAAACTGTCTCTTTTAAATCCAACACAATTAAAGGAATAAATTTGCAAGTGAGTAACAACTGGAATGTTTCCCCCCATGCTGATTATGTGGCAGACATCCATTATTTGCCATAATGAGTACAATCAAACAATATTTTTTATGTCTTAATTTTGTGCAGCTTTGCAGTTCTTGTTCTTTGTCATCAGCAAATCACTATGTGAGCTTTATTCCTTACTTCAGAAATGTTGGTCTGTCTATTTCTGTTGAGATCCAGTAACTGCAATGCTGTTTTCCTTAGAAGATGTAGTCATAATTTAATCTGCATGGTTTTGTCAATACCAAAGTTTTTGTCCTAGTTTGCACTTAGTCATACTCTAAAAGGAAAAGGTAGAAGACAGATTTATTTAAAAATTAGACTTAATTGATAAAGATAACAGCTCTAAAAAGGACTTTGTTCTTCCTCCTAAAAATGTTCTGATGCTGGTTTTTTAATACTTACTATAAACTGTCTCTTGAACAGGAATCTTGCTATGCAAAGATATTTTTTATACTTTCAGGTCCATTGGGCCACAGCTTGTGTTGAGAATGACATTAGGAGCAGAAATTACTAGGCAGCTCAAGGCTTCTTCATACATAGCATCAGGACGAAACCTTTTGAGATGGGACCTGTCTCCAGAGGAAATCAGAACAAGAACTGAAGAACTTATCAGGAAGACAAAGCATGTATATGACAGTGTTGGGATGCTTGAAACCGAAGAAGTAACACATGAAAATACTGTGCAAGCTTTGGCAGATATAGAAGTGGAATATGCAGGTTAGCATGTGTTTTCTGTATTTCTTCGCGTAAGGCATTCCACCTGCACATAAGGAAACATGGAGAAAAAAATAGTCATTGCTCCCAATTTTGATCCCTGCTGTTCTTGTGTAGAATGTGTAGAGGCCTCTCAAGAGTCATCTGGTCCTAATAATCTCTCAGCATCTCCCAGGGAACTGCATTAGTCACCTGCTTTGGTTTTTCATGTGAAGTTTCCCACTTCACTTTCATGTGAAGTTTCCAACCATGTGCAGCTGCCAGGGGACACTGCAGCAGTGTAGGCTGCAGAGTCTGTGGTGCATCACACGTGGTAAGCAGTGCTTTTTTCAGACACTGCAGAATCTGACACAACCAAGCTGAGTGGAGTAATGGAAACGCTGATAAACTGCTAGTGGAGAAAATGTGGTGATGAGGAAATTTTGAATGTACTATTGAAAGAAGACTTCTTTACTCGCTCCTATTTAAGTTGTGGCCAGTGAGGTCTTGGAGAATCCAGGGAAGGGTTGGTCATGCCATCACATCTAGATTGTTCTGAATGAATTATCAAGCCATACCAATATGTAGGTGTGGTTTAATGGTCAAACACAGGTCATTCAGTTAATCTGCTAATAATTGTCAGAGGAGATGGGTAAAATACAAACTGCATATTGGGTGTCTTTGTTGAGAAAAACCTTTCAGATGGTGGCTGCATTACTTATAAAACACTGAGTGTAATAGATGTCAAATTCTTTTAAATACTCTAAAAAAATCTAGCCACAGAAGTGCTAGAAACAGCCACCTTGGCTTGGAGCAAAATCTTTGACTAGCAAAAAGCACAGCATCTCAAATGTAATATTAGGCTGGATTGCCCATTACTTAAAATTGCACAGTCAGTGAATTGGCTGGAATTTATTCTGGCAAGACAATAATCTTCATTCAAAACGCCTCCTGCCAGATGCCATTTTAGTTGCACCAATTTACCAATATACTGATTTGGTATATTTATTGTAAATCTTTCCACCAGAAGGATATACAGAAGGAAAATATGAGTTTAACTCAGAAAAGAGTGGCCGTCAGCTTTTCAGTATAGCCACGAAGACTTGATAGGAGATAGACTTTTTTCATTACATACTATTGCAGTAGTGGGTCACATTTAAGCTTTTAATGCTAATCTTCAAAGTGATATGTGAAATTGTCATGACCTGCTGTGAAACAGCCCATGGCATATGAGAGGGATGTATTACCACAGCAAGATTTCCATAAGAACCTTGAAATTTAAGGCCTGTGTGTCCCTTGCACATAAAAGACCTACCCTGGTAACTGCAACTTATTATTCGAAAAGACAGAAATTATAATAGACCTTAAATTTCCCTTGGAAACTGCCAAAACTCACTTTATGATTTTGAAACATCTTGGCATAAGGGCAGGAGGTGAAGGGGCAAGTTTCCGGTGGAGTTCAAGAAGAATCACATGCCCATAGTTGCATTTCTGAGTCTGTCTTGGAGCTTGATAAAATGAGTGCACATCACATAAAATTACAAAGCTTTAAATCAACCTAATACATTCTTACTCTAAAATCTACTTTTGGAAAGGTAGATGGTAGAGGCATTATAATTTGATTTTTAATTAAGCAAATTCATTTCTATTTTAGGATATCTATTCAATGTAATTTTAAGATGTAATATTCCTTTAATACCAAGGATTTGCTTAATCTCAAAAGTGTATTCTAAAGAATTCTAATATTACTCAGCTTCCAATCTGTAGAAGCTCAGAATGCATGGACAGCATCTTCCCTGTTTGCCATGTTGTTTCACTTTAAACACAGAAGAGTACAGTACATGGGGATTTGACACAGTGCTCATAACAATGTAAGAATAACTTCAGGACAGATGGGCATGTTTGAAAGATTCAGAGCTTCTGACTTCAAATGCTAACTTGGAAGCATCTGTGCCAGCTATGAAAAGTCAGTCTTCACATAGATGACTTTTGGAAGATGAAGCATTTCTAATGTATTTATATACCATTCATCTGATTTTGTAGAAGATGATGAGATAATTAGGCTTGGGGCTTAGAAATCTTCTGTAAAATATTTGTTACAATGCTGTGTGGTTTTGTCCTTTCACCTATTCAGTTTTATATTATATGTAATCACTTTATTTGGTATAATATGTCAGGTTGCTTTGGATACTTTTTTCTTATGTCTTTTATAAATGTTAGAAGAGGGAAAGTTCCTTATCCTTAAAGCATGTCTATCCTTCTGTGTTCATTGCCTCTTATTTAAACAGTGGAAAGAAGCATGCTAGATTTTCCCCAGCATGTCTCTCCCGACAGAGAGATACGCTTAGCAAGTACGGAAGCTGACAAAAAATTGTCAAATTTTGATGTGGAGATGAGCATGAGAGAAGACGTGTTTCAGAAGATTGTTTATTTACAGGTAAATAACACTATGTCTGCATAAATTCTCACACATGTCTAAAATTATCTAAAATGATTTGGTATACACAATGTTTTTCAAGATGACTTTGTGTTTCCTTTGTGTCTGTGCCACTCAGATCTTTCCAGTGGGACACTGCCATACAACANCCTATAAGAATTTTTTTTGTTTGTTTTCTACTGGCTGAGCTTATTCCAAGAGGGAAGAAAGAAAAGAGGCAGTATACATACATTGGCTTATACTGCTTTTGAATTTGTGTCCAAAATTCTGCTTTATAGAGAAAGTTGAGAATTTTAAATTTAAAAGTTGTTTTAAGATGTGGAGGTTAATGAGAACATATAAATGGAGTTGACTGCTGAAATTACCTGTTTTGATCAGCTAATTATAAACAACTACATTGTCTATTAATTATCCTCTTCTTCATCTGTTTCTTCAGCCTCAATAAAACTGTTAAAAGATGCATTTACTGTTGAACTAGTTTCTATCCCTTTTGTGTTTCTCTTTAGTTTATCTTTTAATTGAGCAGCTATAGGCATCTCATATTCTTCATTTGTACTGTTTATTTTGTAGCTCAAACTGAAAGAATGTTTGGTTTTGTTCCAATATGTCTGGTGATGTTTAGTAAAAATTTTCTTAAAAGTGCAATATAAGGATAATGCTAGGAAGCTATCTAATGTGATAATGAAAAAATATGTGTTTTTCTGTGCTTTAAATGTAATTTTTTCTCTCAACTCCACTGATTTTTCATCTTCTTGTAATGCTCATAAGATATTGGAGCCCTATTTCTTGGAGTTACCATTTGTGTCTTTTGCAGGCTTGACTGGGAATCAGAATAATGCTTGCTGAACCATACTAAAGTGCCCTCCATTACCATTGTCTTCTTTTGCTGTGTTTTCCAGGGAAATTTTCAAGTGTTCTCCTCTAGCTTGGTATTCTGTTTACCTGTTTGTGGAAGTATATAATAACCCCATTTTGAGTATGTTCTGTTGTGTCTTGACATATTGTGCCTTGTGTTGATTGTTTCCCCCTTGTACTTTATGTTGACTTTTTTCTTCTTCCCCTACTCTGTTGCTAGTAATTAAATGGCTTGATTTGTGTGTATTATCTACTGTGATTTTCCAACCCTCCACTATAGAATACACAGATATATTGAGAACTAATCTAACATATCTGTGTATCTATCTATTCTTAATTTACAGGTCTATTTGACAGTAGGTAGTGAAAACCCATGGCTGTTACTCACTACTATTGCTTTCTTAAATTTTTTTTTAATTTGGTATTTTCCTCTTTCATTGTCCCTTGCAATAATCTTCGACCTTTATAACAGTTAGAATTTTTGCTTAAGTCTCTGTTTAAGTTATTTAGAAATTTTTCTTAACTCCAGCATGCAAGCATGTTTTAGTATAAGTTTGCGAGAGATGCAACTTCTGTGTATATATCCACTTCTAAAAACTCTGACGGTAGTAAGAGTTTTACTCTCAAACAAATGTGAAATTTCCAGTAGCGCCAGACTAGTCAAATATTGCTATTTCCAGATCATAAAGTTCTTGTTAATTTTTGCTAAATTTTTAACGCCTCCTCCTGTTAGAAACTCTCAGTTAAAAAGTCAGGCTCCAGGAACACATGAAAAAATAACTTCCACAAACAGAATTCAGATTTCAACTGAAAATATTTTACCAGTTCAAAAAAGCAGTAAACAGTTGTATTGAATCACGTTTTTCATGGCCTCACTGGGGATTTCATAATTCAGATAGATTAATTTGATTTCATGATATTTCATGGGGTCAGCTGAAAATGGGGTGAGGAGAATAAGGGTCCTCACACTTCCATGTTATTTATAACATAGCATACTTAGAGATGAGCAAATCTACTTGACCTCAGTGACATGCAGAATGTTTTAGCTCCCCTTAATGGGGGCTAAACTTTTCTGAGTTAACAACAGTATGCTTTCTAAATGATGCTTAGTTTAAGAGCTCTTGATGGAAGAAAATGATTGAGGTTTTTCCATTTAATTTAAGAAGATATTAAAATAATGTAGTCACTTTCTTTTCCCCATTCAGTAGGGGGAAAAAATTCTGCATAAAATTATGTTGTTCAATATGCTCCTTATCTCATTCTTTGAAAAACTTGTATTTTAAGGTCTGAAAATTGGGATAAAGGTGAATTTGGTAGTGAAACTATAATTTTAAATTTTGTTACTCCTAACATGTGCACGTGCTGACTTGTAGAGACATGCTTAAGAATGTTGCCAGTCTTCTCCACCCACATGCCCTCAGGAAACAGCCTGATGTAAAGAACTGCTTTAGGTTTTGTTCATGGAATTCTAAGTAGGTTTTGTTTCTTACTCTGTCTGAAGGTTTCTTCCTGGAATAAAGTAGCAAGGTTCTCCAAAGCAAGTACGAAATTGTATATAAAATCATCAACCATGACAATTCTAAAACTTTTAGAAATTTCCAAAATTTCATATGTGTAGTATATCCAAGATGATGCTCCTTGTGCATCCCTTCCAACTCAGAATTTTCTGTTATACTGTTTTATTATTGTCACTGACAGCTTGGTTCTGGAGAAGACAAATATGCTCAAATTGTATGCCATCTCATATTCTTAAGTGACACTTCTAATCTTTTGGGGGTTTTTTTAATCCCTGTGACTTTCAGGCTACAGTGTTATCTTATAGCACTGATTTTCTTCAACTATGTAGAAGAAAGTTATCTCTACAGAAGAAGCTTAAGTGAACTGTAAACTGAACCGTACTGTAAACTTAAGTGTACTGTAAACTGAAAGGGCTTGTCATTATGACAAGCATGTAAATGTGCCGAGACACTTGGTAAAAGAATATTATGTTTAAAACATTCTACATGAATATAAGAATACTATTGTGTAAAGTAACTGTTTTGGGGAAGTTCTTCACATTAAAATCCAGAATGTTCCTTTTTAATATTACAGTGTTCTAAAGAACAACTCTGTTCAAAGCTTTCTAATGCTTAGTATGGTTCTTGCAATGTGTTAAAAATTCAATTATTCTATACTGTCATTTCAGCAAACCTGTGATCTTGAAAATGTAAAGCCTGAAACAAAACGATATCTAGAGAAATCTGTTCAAGTGGGGAGAAGAAACGGACTCCATCTTCCTAAAGAAGTGCAGAAAGTAAATATGGACTATTTGTTTATAAAGCAAAGGTTACAAACTGTTGAAGGGATAAATGTATGTTTGGTTAGCTGTACTAAGGATATATTTAAACTTTATTTGGACCTGCTGAATTACTGTTCTAATCTTAACTGTTCTTACTTCCAGATCTATCCTTTAAACTTCAGTCACTTGAAGTGACTGAACTGAATTTTTAAACTGATCTGATAGACACCCATGATACACAGTAGATAGAGGTGGTCTGCGTCACCTCGTAGGCTTGAGGCTAAAAGAAGCCTAGCTGAAAAAGTTTTATTATATATTATGATTGTAGAGAATGCCTAAATTAGATTCCTAGGGAAGAGATCTCTCACAAAATGTTACTAGTGCACCTGCATTTCTCTTTAGAAGTATGTATAACTGTTGCAAATACACAGCTACACTAGTTTCAGTTAATTGGTGTTGTAAAATGTGCCCAAGATTTCAGCATTCCACCTGAAAGTAGGTTGGAGGAGAAAACAAGATGCTCTGAGAATTTTTCTTCATTAAGGGAGAACTGACTTAGAAAGCAATTGTTGCTTCAGAAAATCAGGAAGTAAAATTGTTAGCACCTGAGATGCTATGGCATCCCACCCTTAACGGGCAGGGAGCACCCAAGATTCATACAGATGCCTGTGGTTGAAAGGAACAACAAAATCAGAGGATCTGCAAAAGCTTACAAACTTTTATTAGTACACCTGTATACTTGGTGTGGAAATTGGTACATTAGTCCCTGACCTAGCATAAGCACATGGGAGTGGGGTTTGGATAAAAGGGTTAGAGTGAAAGGGAAAGGACAGAGAGATAAATTAATTTAAGAGGGGAAGAGAAAAAGAAGAAAGGGAGAAAGAGAGATCACCATTCATGCCTCCAGGATCAATCCAGCTGCCTAGGTGTCCACTGTCCTGGGGGCACCGCCTGGGCATGGATTGGGGTACTGTTTCATAGATAAGCCAACAGACTGTTATTGCCAACAGTCCTTGGCTGTTGTTACCTACAGTCCTTGGCTGGTGCCACAGCCACCCTGCTATTGGTGTTTGAGACAAACACACTAGCCCTTATCCTCTGGGATTCTACAGATGCCAACATAGTTATCTTCAAATTCTGAATGATATTTCTGAATATGTTATGACCTTTATTTCTGACTGTTGAATAGACTTAACTCTCTGTAGAAGATAATCAATCTTCTTCCACATCCTTCCACTAGTGAAAACAGTTTGATATGTATTTTCATATAACTGATGCCTCTAAAGGCATTTTGAAATTCCTTAGGGGATAACAGTCGAATTATATTTAGTTTTTTACTTGGTGTGCATTCTCTAACTAGTAACTACTATGTTTATTTGAACTTGACAATAACATGTAGGAACTTGCTATGAGATATATTAGAAAATGTTTCAGAAATATGACTATCAGGGTTTTAAAGTAAGTTTTGGAATGGCTTTGTGTTTGAGAGTAGCCGCTTCTTTCTGTCATACGATACCTGTACAATTCCAAAACAGGGTTTTTGAGTAGATTGCGTGCTTTCTTACTCCCTTCATTCTCATTGATTTCAGTGGATGTTTTTACACTTAAAATTGTAATTTAGCTGTTCAAATAAAAGAAGATAATTGAATGTTAGCACATGAAACTGTTTAGTGAATGTGTTTAATCTCTTCAGTCCTTTCTATACTGAGTTTAAAAAGTTGGAGTGATAGCCCTTGGCCACAATATTGCTCAGGACCAAAAGAAATATAGAAGGAAGACTGACAGGGTATGAAGTATGATGCTACCTGCAGTGTGTTATTTGCTCAGTCCTACTGTTGGTTAGTAGAGAGCCTATCTGAAAAAAAGGAAATGTTATTCATGTGGAGGATAAAAATTGCCAACTTTGAATTTTGTTTCTCCACTAAGTTCAGTTTATACCCAATACAGGAAATAAAGACAATGAAGAAAAAGCTGAATGAGCTGTGTATAGACTTTAACAAAAACCTGAATGAGGAAAATACATTTCTTGTATTTTCTAAGGAAGAGCTTGGTGAGTAGGATGCTTGCTGTTTCTGTTTTTCCAATTTTATTGGAGTAACTGGGTTTTGGCCCATGCGCAATGGTTAGATAAAGTGAAATTCTGACTCTTTCCCAGTCTTTTCTGTTTCCTTTTAGTCCTCCAGAATCAATTCAGAGTCATTATTTGCAGGTGTTCATGATGTCTTCATACATTTGTGCTTCTTGTACTTTCTGCCTTGCATCAAGTCAGAATGTTGGTCATACTTCTTTAGTTTACTTTTACTCTGTTCCTTTTCTCAGTTATCATCAAGTAATCCCCTGTGTAATTATTGGAAAAGCTTTTTTAGTCCTGCAATAAAGTTTGACTAATTCAGTAATTTAAAGCAAGCTAGGTATTACATATGACAGAGAATTTGGGGATTCATTGTGTGAAGGGTATCACATAAAATGTGCTCTAATAACACAGATTTTTTTATGCTATTCAGTTTTTGTCTGGTGGCCTTTCGTGTATTTTTCTTTTGCTCTCAGGTGTTTCCAAATTTTGTTTTTCTTGGTGGAATTTGAAGAAGTTTTAGCAGATAATTGTAAAAAGGGAGGTATACTTCTGTGGAGATTTCCGATGTCAAAGTAGATTGCAGCAAAACAAATGCAACAGTCTCACAAAAACAGGGGGGAGTAGATAATTTCAGTAAACATTGTTTATTAAACTGTATTCTATAGATGGCCTTCCTGATGACTTTATCAACAGTTTGGAAAAGACTGAGAAAGACAAATATAAAATTACCTTAAAGTATCCCCACTATTTTCCTGTTATGAAGAAGTGCTGCATTTCAGAAACCAGGAGAAAAATGGAATCTGCCTTTAACTCGAGATGCAAAGAGGTATGTTGTGTAGTGGCTGTTCTACAATGCAGTGACAGAGTTGAAAAATGGAGCTAGACATTCAAATGCTCTGTTTGAGTTTTCCACATTGTAGAGTATTTTGAAATCAAAGCTTATCCATGCGATCTTTAACAGTGCCTTGGTCCAATTTATTCTGATGTCCTGAGATCATAAAAGTTGACAATCTGCCTCTGTGTGTGTATTTATATGTATCTCAAGGTTTAAGTGCTTCTGTTAATAGAAATGGGATTTTGATCTTCTGTGAAATTTCCTTACAGTGTTCTACAGATGCTTGCTGACACTTTCCTCACAGAAAAGGATGTCTGATTGTGGTTTCTGTAGTCCTTTGGGATTCTTTGGAATAGAGAGGGGTTATTTAAGAACAGGTTTTAATTATAAATATAGATGATTAAATGGGAAATTACCAGACTGCATATGTGCACAACTAGACTGGTACAAAATAAAAAAAGCATTGAAAGGTAGAGCATATATCATTCAGACAATTGTACTAACTATGCATTAGAGAACAATAGCAGAGTTGAAATTCTGTGCTTGCAATGCTTGGAACTGTGATGAGTACAAGATAAGATAAAATGGTACCAGGATCTGAACACTTTGCTTGTCAACATACATAAAGAGGCTTAATGATAAAACCGTATGACTGTCTTCGAATCTAGTGCTCAATTTTTTTTCCCCTGATAAATCTCATTTTTCCAGAACTAGAGGTTTACACAGTTATATTTTCAGGTTCTTGAGGATCCTTCAACACATTTAGGTCAAGGTCTGGGGTTTTCTGCTTCAGATCTTTCTCTGACATGCTATTGCTCGATTGGCAAAAGAGGAAAATTTTCAAACCAGCTTTGAATGTTGGCACAATAGATTAGCAGTCTGTCTTCATCATTAACAAGCAATTAAGCCTGCTGTCAGCAATTTCCTTATTGTCTTTCATGTGTAAATGATCGATAAAGGAAATAAAGTCTTCACAACCTAAAAGAAAATGGTGTATATTTTGATTAATAAAAAAAGATAAGTTGTTATAATAAGGAATGTAATGAATGAAGTCACTAGAAAACCAGCTATCTGCCAACACTGAGAAAAAATATTCCAAGAATCTAGCTAAACTTAGGTTATTTTATATTTTAATCTGAAAGTGTTCATTTGAAATATTTTCTATTTCATAGGATTGCAGATATTGTTGAGACAATTGTTTTGTTAACATGTGTTTTCTGGTTTCATTTTACAAATTTACCTGCTTTCTTTTTTAGGAGAACACAAAAATTCTCCAGCAGTTGCTCCCACTAAGGGCAAAAGTAGCAGAGCTTCTTGGTTATAATACACATGCCAACTTTGTCCTGGAGGTAAACACTGCAAAGAGCACAGATAACGTAACAACCTTCTTAGGTTTGTTCATACTTATAAGCAATATTTGTATATTTAATGTAGTAACATGTCCCCTCAACCAAGATTAATTTAAATACCTAACTGGGTCACAGTCTCCATGCGGTTTAGCCAGAAAAGGAACTCTTCTGCCTCTGCTCTGGCATATATATTTTTTAGATCACAGCTGTACAAATGAAGTTGTTCCGAATCAGAAGCACAAGGCAAATACTGAGAATAAGTGCTTTGTGACAGCCAGTATAACCAAGTGGATAAGTCCTTCTCTGCCCCAAAATGCAGTTACTCTAATTTAGAACCAGAGTAACGTGCAGCTTAAGCAATTTTATCAGTTCAAGAGGCTGCATCAGAATTGCAGCTTTTTGTTCCCAACTTTTTGTGCCTCCATAGCCTTGGTGTCTTTTTCTGATACAGCTGCATTAAGTATAACAAAAGTTTACTGTATGAGATGATGCAACATCTGTGAGCTGAATTTAAAAATTATATCTAGAGTGATGGATAAAATCAGGAATTCAAAAGCCCTGTAATGGAATTTGATCTGAAAACAGAGGCATCTTGAAAATTTTAAACATAGCAGTTTATGAATGAATTTACGGTCATCCTGTTAATGTCAGTGGACTCTTGGATGTAGAACTGACCTCTGATTTCTGGTAGCTCCACTGAATACTATAGGTTCCTTTATTACTATGTCTTAACACCACTTTAGAGTGTATATTGATGTATCATACAAGTAACCCCCCCAGTAAATTAGTACAAAATAAGGAGTGTTTGCTGGTAGTGGGGGTTCTGTGTTTATGCTTCAATAAAGAGGTTCGAATGCTCTTCTTTCTAAACCTATAATTCTGTTGCATTTATCCAGAAATGCTCCTTCATGAGATCAGATCCATATTTGGCAATATCAATTTTCAGTATACTTGACAATTAATGAATACTTGCTTTTGATTTATTAATGAATGTTAGGGGTTTTAAGCATACTTGAAGTACTGTAGACTTTTTTTCTATATTATATTATATTATTGTAATACCATGTTTTTTCATTTATTTTGAACTGGACACACATAAGTTAGTGCTGTTTTTGCAGTATGAGATCAGATACTTTTCTATTCATAAAAATCATGCTTCATGGTAATTCTCACAGAGGAGAATATATGTCATATTAATTGTCACTTTTTATTTAGTTCTTTTGATATATCCTCAGCTACAAGCATGACAGTGTATTTTGCTCTACTTTGTTCCTATCTATTCGTCTTTCAAACATTCACAACGTGATCTTACATCTAGGAAGAAAAGCATTCTCTCCTATGACATGAATTTAGTACAGTACAAGCTGCAAACAGTATTTCAGTCATGTAAATGCATTTAGTGCATTGCAGCCTTCCTAGAAACAGGAGTGGCAATTCCGAAATTTTATACTCTAGGTATCAACAGTGAACATTAATGTGAATTCTTAATGAAGAAAAAAGATTCTGATAAACCAGAAATACTTAGAAAAGAATAAGTACTGAAGTGTCAGTAAGCTTAAATATTTTATATTCAATATGTCTGCTTCATAGTGCTATGATGCCTTCTTGTCCTAGGAAAGTATATTTGGAAAAATTTGAATCATAGACTTTTGTATCCAGAAGCCTTATACTAGTGTAGAAGCCAGCCATCCTATAGGCAAGAATTCTTGGATTTCATGGGGTTTTTATAGGACTTTAGCTACAAGTATTAAATTCTGTCTTGAACTTTCTTTCAGTAACTAACAGCAGTAGTAGTCTTTCTCTGTTGCTGAAGAAATGTATGAGGAATACTGAGATTACATGAGGTAAAATCAAAGGATTCAAGCATAAGTGTCTAGTGTTACTTTTCATTTATGATGTCTTAGAAAAAAATCTAAATTTACCAAAACCCTTCACACCACTCTTAGGCCTACATAGACTACTGTATCATTTATAGCATGCCTGCAATTAAGACTTCCTAGGTCGAGAAAACAGATGTTGCTTACTGTTGGTGAATGAATGGAAAACACCCACCTCTAGAGTATGTGCTTGAAGTGCTGAGTGTGTTTTACAGGAATAGATAAGGAACATGGAAGTTGACTCCATGGCAATCTTTCTTTCAGATGATTTGAGTAAAAAGCTAAAGCCTTTGGTTGACGAAGAAAGACAATTCATTCTAGATCTGAAGAAGAAGGAATGTAAAGAAAGAAACTTTGACTATGATGGAAGAATCAACGCATGGGATCTTCATTATTATATGAGCAAAACTGAAGAACTGAAGTACTCCATAGATCAAGAAAAACTGAAGGAATATTTCCCAATTGAGGCTGTTACAGAAGGCTTACTGAATATTTACCAGAAGCTGCTGGGTCTTGAATTTGAGCAAATAGAAAGTGCTCATGTTTGGCATGACAGTGTTACTCTTTATACAGTAAAGGATAAATCAACAGGAGAAATGCTAGGGCAGTTCTATTTGGATCTTTATCCCAGGTAATGACTTAGTGTTTTGCTTAGGTGTTTAAAATGGAATTTGTCTTAATGGGTTGCTGCTTGTTTAGTTAAAATTAAATGCATTTGGAAGTAAATATGTGTTCCACTGACAAGATGAATATTCTGTTAATTAAGTTGTCCTCTGCACTGTGTTCAGATTTTTTAAATTTTTTTTTCAAGTACTTCCATATTTCTTGCTTATATTCATTTTATGAAGCATTGCTACTTCATTCATATTTTTGGTACTATTTCTCTCTAGTCAGTTGTCTGTAATCTGCATCTGTGAACATTTCTCCTTTCTAGCTTGCTACTGGGTTTTAATTTTCATTTCAGTTGAAGTGTTACTGCAGCCTCCTCAGTATCCATTATATTTGTCTGCTAAGAGTTCCTAGTTTCTCCCAGTTCCTCTTTACATTTTGTGTATTTTCTACCCTGTTGTCCAGACTTCTAAATCACTTAGATCAATATCAAGAATATATTCCTGTTGAGCACACATTCAGATTTACTTCCATGTTGATCTCTGTAGCTCTCCAGCTGTCTTTGTAGCTATTTACAGTATCATCTCTGTTTTGTCAAAGATTAGGAGACTAAAGTGGTTTGACAGGATTTATTTGAAGCTAGTAGTTTTTGGGTATTTGTCACTGTTTTTTTGTTTGCTTTGGTGTAGGGTTTTTTAGATTAGTATTTAGCATTTTATAATTTTGCTGACATTCTTTTTTAATGTAAGTTGATGTACGGTTTTCTGGCCTAAGAAAACTAGGCTACTCAATATATATATAGTAGTACATAAATTGTTCTTTTTACAGTAACCTACCTATCTCTTTCACCTGTTCACCTGCTTCCACCTTTATGTATATCATGTGAGTTGCTGAAAGTATGTGCCAGTAAGACTCCTCTGACTTAATCTGAGTAGTTAACCAAATAGCTTATGGCAAAAATTTCCAAATAATTTTTCTCTAAAGTCTTGCATCACAATGAAAAGGCAGTGTAATGTATTCTTTTGTCTCCTGTAATAAAAAAACAAAATTGCATCAGAGAACAGAACCCAGTTCTTCCTGTTACAGTAGCAGTTTCAAACACGGCTGGCATCTGAAGTATGTATACTTTCAGCATTTCAATGAAAAACAGATTCTTATAAATGCAGCTAGGAACCTTGAAATGTTGTGATTTTAGTATGAGAGTGAAAAGGGCTTTTTTTCCCCCCTAGTCTTAGAAACCATGAAAATATGTACATTTTTTGTGTAGAACTTTGTGTAGAGATGCTGACTGATTGTTCCTGTTCTTGAATAGGCTTCACCATTCTGGTGAGCAGGCTTGTGGTTTGAAGATAGTGTCTGACATATTTTCTTATACAGAGAGGGAAAGTATGGGCATGCAGCCTGCTTTGGTCTACAACCCAGCTGTCTTCTCTCTGATGGCAACAGATTGATGTCTGTAGCTGCTCTGGTAACCAACTTCACAAAGCCAGCATCAGATTGTCCATCACTGCTGCGACATGATGAAGTCAAGACTTACTTCCATGAATTTGGTCACGTAATGCATCAGATATGCGCACAGGTTAGTGATGTTTCTATTCCAGTGTAAGACTTAGTTCTTTCTCCACTGTCTCAAAGCAAGGTATAGTTCTGTTTTGGTGGTTTCTAATTTTAGTAAAGCACATACGCAGAGTTCTGGTTATTTTTTTTGAAGCATCAGGTTGGTTTTTGTTTTAGTATTTATTTAAAACTGAAGCAATAAATACACCTTCTTATGAAAAACGTTTTTGTAGAAACATGTACTTTTGCATTTGCATCATGCAGGAGTCTATTCACTCATCACAAGTACAGGTAAAGTGAAGATGATGCTCAGTCATGGCTTTATTCAGACGGCTTTTTATTACTTCTAGTTTCCTAGAGGTAGGATATTAGAAACCAGATATGAGAAACAAAAAAAGGTTGCTATACCTAGGAATGAAAATAATTTCTGAAGCTAGATAACCTCCAGCATTTTGGCATTTAGTACTGTTGAGACCGGTCACTTTTGATATCACAAGCATAAAACTGGTCTAACCTAAGCTATTTTATTTTTTCCTATCTGACAGGTTAGGTTTATTAAGTGACCAGAAAGAACTGAAGGTAGTTTCAGATTTTCCATCAAGGCATCAATAAGGCTGTGAAATTTCTGTTTTCATACTTACACGTAAAATTGATATTGCCAGATGATAAATTTATTATTAGCCTAATGAAAATTTTGTATTACAGAAAGAGATGGTGTCAGTATTTGCACACCAAAGAATTCACATAGTTATCTACAAATTTAGATTTTGTGTACCACTTCCTTCATCTTCTGTATAAATATAAAGTAATAAAGTCGAGAAAATATTACCTGTATTAGATTTTAATTCTTGACCATGATCCTAGAGACTGGGACTGCAGAATAAAGAAACGTCATCATAGAAATCTATATATTAAATCCAGAGTTAATAAGTAGGTAGACTTGCTTAGATATTTTTGAATCATCTTAAAGGTAAAAATACAATTATTATTTTATCATCTTCACCCTGTCATAGGTGCTTCTGATATCAAAAACTGAGGAATAATACCTAGGCAATATAGAAGGTGTTTATAAGTGTAACACATTTGGCACTGTATAAAAACAGTACAAAAGTGACTGCAACATTTTAACAGCTAGTGAGGATGTTCCTTGGTGTTTTGAAGTCCTTTCTGGGCAGCTGAAGCCAGCAATTCTGATGCATATGTACTTCAGTTGCTCTGGAATTGCAGACAGATCAGAGAGGCCTGCTTTCCAGTTGTCTCTTGCACTGCTCTGGTGTTTTCTGTGTGCCCAGCTGCCATGCTCACTTCTCCTCTATTGTATATAAATAGCTATTTGCGTGTGTGCAAACTTGCTAGTCCCACATAAGAACATCCTGTCCTCTGGAATTCATGTGTACAAAGCACTGTTTAGTTTCATATGATGATTTGTTTAAGCATGTTAAGACTTGACAGTTAGATGCTATGCAAGGATGAGACTGTTTCACTGGATTTGTGAACTCCTGGCAATGGTCTGATACTCTATGTAATATACTGGAAAAGTGAGTATACTGTTGGAGAGTGAGATCAGGGCAGGGAAGGAATTTATTCCTGTTTGTTCAGGAAGGAGAGCTCTTGAAGTAACTTGTACCAAATGTCTTTTGTTTTTTGTTAGTGTGGTGCACTTGCATGTGGGTAAATGAAGATATCTGAAGGCCACTTGCTTTTTGCTCTAGCCACATCTGTCATCATTTCTTCCCTGAAGCTGGTGCTTCCTAGCTTTTCTTCAGAGCTGCTATTCAGTAAAGACAGCAAGAAGGGCTTGGATTTCAGCAGCTTGCGAGAGTTGATGAAAGTTTTACTCCTTCTGTGTTGCTCTTCTGAAGACATGAGAGGAAGACACATGCATGTGACACAGATGTCAGTTCAAGGTTATGTCCTGTATTATACATGCTTTTTTTGGTAACCCTGCAAGAAACTAAGTTCAAAAGCCTGTAATCCTGTAAGGATCTATTTCCCAGTAGAGGGTAGACTGTAAGAATATCAACAGCTCTTAGAGAGGACAACTGAGGATTCTTTTTCTTTTAGCACATAAAATGCTTTGTTAGTATGTTGATGAGAAGGAAAAATCAATTGGGCTGGCAAGAGGAGGTAGACTTACAAGACAAGGGTGGAGTGATGGTAGCAAGGCTCAGCAAAGGGATCTGGGCAGACCAGTTGCATAAGGTTCAACAAGGCCCAGGGCTGGGTCCTGCCCTTGGGTCACAACAGCCCCAGGCAGTGCCACAGGCTGGGGCAGAGTGGCTGGAAAGGCCCTGGGGGTGCTGTGACAGCAGCTGAACGTGAGCCAGGCTGTGCCCAGGTGGCCAAGAAGGCCAAGGGCATCCTGGCCTGGATCAGCAATGGTGTGACCAGCAGGAGCAGGGCAGGGATTGTCCCCCTGTGCTGGTCACTGCTGAGGCCGCACCTCAAATCCTGTGTCCAGTTTTGGGCTCTCAGGTCAGGAAGGACATGAGATGCTGTAGTGTGTCCAGAGAATGTCAATGGAGCTGGGGAAGGGTCTCAAGCACCAATCCTGTACGGAGTGGCTGAGAGAGCTCAGGGTATTTAGCCTCAAGAAAAGGAGGCCTGGGGGGACTTCACTGCTTTTTACAACTGCCTGAAAAGAGGTTGTAACCAGATGAGAGGCCAGCTTCTTCTCCCTGGCAATTACAGGACAAGAGGAAATGGTTCAAGTTGCACCTAAAAAGCTTTAGGTTGGATATTAGTAATTTTTTTTTTCTCTGAAAGAGTTGTAAATCTTTGAAACGGCCTGCCAAGGGAAATGGTGGAGTCAACATCCCTGGAAGCATTCAAAAAATGTGTGGATGTAGTACTTGAGGGTGTAGATTAACAGCTTAATGGTGACCATGANTGACCAGCAGGAGCAGGGCAGGGATTGTCCCCCTGTGCTGGTCACTGCTGAGGCCGCACCTCAAATCCTGTGTCCAGTTTTGGGCTCTCAGGTCAGGAAGGACATGAGATGCTGTAGTGTGTCCAGAGAATGTCAATGGAGCTGGGGAAGGGTCTCAAGCACCAATCCTGTACGGAGTGGCTGAGAGAGCTCAGGGTATTTAGCCTCAAGAAAAGGAGGCCTGGGGGGACTTCACTGCTTTTTACAACTGCCTGAAAAGAGGTTGTAACCAGATGAGAGGCCAGCTTCTTCTCCCTGGCAATTACAGGACAAGAGGAAATGGTTCAAGTTGCACCTAAAAAGCTTTAGGTTGGATATTAGTAATTTTTTTTTTCTCTGAAAGAGTTGTAAATCTTTGAAACGGCCTGCCAAGGGAAATGGTGGAGTCAACATCCCTGGAAGCATTCAAAAAATGTGTGGATGTAGTACTTGAGGATGTAGATTAACAGCTTAATGGTGAACATGATGATGATGCTGGGCTGGTGGTTGTACTTGATAATCATAGAAGTATTTTCCAACATTATGATTCTATGAGACCAAGTAATTTCCGTGTATTTGAACAAGAGGTGACTTCTTAAAAATATTTGGAATTGAAGTATATTTTAATGAAGATTCTTAACTGTACAAACCTTTCTTCAAAACTGGGGGAGCTTCTTAAACATGAAGTTATTGCTGATACTGAAAGTAAAAAAAATCTAGTGTGCTTGGTTTTCAAAGGAAAGATTCTTTTATCAAAGTGTCAGATTTGAAAACTTTTCATAGATAAGGTTGCTAGGATTTATTTATTTCAGTCCATCTATTACTGGCTAAGAAATTGTGCTATATGTTAACCACATAGATTAGAAATGACGATGAATACGGCAAAGCTTAATAGAATAAGTTGGTTAAGTAAAGTCTGTGAATCAGTGTGGTAGACTACAATACAATAAACTTTTTAAAGTACATAGTTGGAGTTTTTTATTTTACTTTGGGGTAATACAACAAAAATCTATAATAGTTTACAAATTGTGTCATTGTCACAAGACAACATGAAAATGTTTGTATTGCTGTCATAACCTAAAAGGTAAAAATCAATAATACTAAAAAAATTGAAGTACTGTTCTATACCAGTAGATAATTCAGTATATAACTACTGAGTACTCTACTTAATTCCTTGATAATAGTCTTATGTCTGATTTTTTCCTCCTTTCTTTAAATTTCATTTTAAAATATTACTATTATTATTGGTCTGTTCAAATTATTCCTTTTCCTGTGATGTAAACTGAAATTTTGACATCAGAAATGTTATATTCTGCTAAAAAGTTTGGCTTCTATTTTAATTTAATTCAATGGCTTTTTTTTTTCTAGACTGATTTTGCAAGGTTTAGTGGAACTAATGTGGAAACAGACTTTGTAGAGGTACCTTCACAAATGTTTGAGAACTGGGTGTGGGAAAAAGAGCCACTACAACAGATGTCAAGACATTATAAAGATGCAACTCATGTTGGAGACACACTCCTGGAGAAACTTGCTGCCTCTAGACTTGCTAATACAGGTATCTCTCTGCCTTTTCTCCCCACAGTATATGTATAAAAGTATATAATTTTAAAAGCTGACAAACATAACGAGCCTATTAAATTTCTTCTGTGTGTACACTTGCCACTGTTTTTCTGGGTTTATTTGTGTGGGTACCCACTAAAAAAGGCTATGATGACAGAGAGAACTCTGAAGGAACAGTAGCAGCTCTGGTTTTCCAGGCCACCTACAGGATTAAAATACTTTTCCCCTCCATGTACATTTTTTACCTATAAGCTTTTCTCGTTTAAAATTGATCATGTGTGGGGTGCATAGAGGAGAGTAGTCTGTTGTGGTCTGGTGTGGTTTTTGTGGGTTTTTGAATCTTATATGTGCTCCAGAACAGTCACTGTGCAAGACACAGTATACCTACATGTATAGTCTACATTTGATTTGCTTGCGACACTTAAAAGATATGAAAGTTATTTGCAAATTTACTGAACAGACGTAACATATCCCAGACAGCATTGTTGTAGAACTTATTCATATCTTTAAACTAAGATTGTAATCTCACGTCATTACCCATCATGTCATTATTATTCTATCACTCCCTCCTCTTTATTCTTGTAATCAGAGCTTCCCATTTATGGTACCAATTTGTCATTAAGCTACTCCTGTTTATTTCATACTGCTTTTCTGTCCTGAACAAGAAGCCTTTGTCCTTGTGGCTTGCACAGACACTAGCTGCATAAGCATTTTGTCTGACTGAAGGTTCGTATCTTGTAGCTTCTTAAAAAAAAGCTTAAATTAAAATTTGCTTGTAAGATATCTGTTTTATTTTAGTTTTGATCTATGAGGAAAGCAATGTTCAAGAAGAGGGAGCTTAACATGATAACTCCTTTAAAACTATGCTTCTCAACTCTTTGTAAGGAGAGTAATTCAGATGGAAATTGTGTAACTCCAAAATTCTAATAATTTAATAGGCAAGTTGAGATCTTTGAAGGAAAGGTGCAAATGAAACTCCAGCTATTTTGATGCTGGTTAATTAAATGTTTTTACCCAATTAGGCCTTCTAACCCTCCGTCAGATTGTTTTGAGCAAAGTTGACCAGGCACTGCATACAAAGCTCTCTGTTGACCCAGCAGATGAATATGCTAAGTACTGTATGGAGATTCTAGGAATTCCTGCCACCCCAGGTATGTCAGTATGAAACTTTTATACAACATGCCCAAATGGTTCGATTTAACATGCCTTTCTTTCTCAGTAATGCTTGGCATACAAAAACCAGATGTTCTGTCGCATATGTGACACATTTTAGATGTTTTGTTGCATCTGTTTTGAATGTACAAGTAGCCTGAAATGGGAAATGGAGTTTCCTTTGTTTTCAACAGACTATGTTCAATAATTTGAGGCATATTCAGGCCCATTATGCTGAAAGTTTCAAAGTAGTTGACATAAATTCCTTATTAATTTATTGTTGAAGTACTGTATGCATCAGAGAAATAACTGTATTTGATTTCAATAACTAGATGTTAATTTACTTTTCAAGGAACAAACATGCCTGCTACTTTTGGACATCTGGCAGGTGGTTATGATGGTCAATATTATGGATACCTGTGGAGTGAAGTGTTTTCCATGGATATCTTTTATAGCTGTTTTAAGCAAGAAGGAATAATGAATCCAAAGGTAGGTGGTGAATACTTTTTGATAAACTCTTTTGCTGCACTTTTGCTCTGAAACCACATTTATTGCCATCATGATCCCTAAGTATAACATCTCAGGTACTACTTCTGTACCTGTTGAGTCCAGATAAACAACAAAAAAAGGTGTAAAAGTAACTTTAAGAGAACTATCTTAAAATTTTAGTACAATTCTTACATCATCATATATTTAATACTGTAGTACTTTTGAGATATTGTGTTGCCTTGTCTCATGCCTTCCTCAGTAATTTTAAACTGAAAAAACATTCCTCCATTTCAAGAGCACATGCATCTTCATCTGCTGTGAAACCTGTATGATAGTGGTGCTCTGTTTCTTTGAAATTTCCATTACATTCTGTGTACCTCAACTATGTGGTCCTTTTATGTAGTTGCTATTTAGAAAACTGAATTTATTTTGAACTTTCTATGTCACAACACAGCGTAATGTGAAAGTTGTTTCGTCTTCAGTATAAATCCCAGGTCCATTTTGAAGTCCAAACCATTAAGAGGTTCTAGATTTACTGTGGGGTTTTTTTTTTCCCTAAAGTGATTCTTTATCCTCTTCTGCCTCCAGCAGAAAAAAAGTAGAATTAGTGATGTGGTTAGTAGTCCTGCCAATTCCAGCAATGTTTTTCAGAGACTATAGTATTAGACTTGAGTTGAGATGCTGCAGATGAGATAGATGAGTTCTGTCGTGGGAAGGACCTTTTAGATTTCCTGATTCTCTTAACTGCATTCTTGATTCAACTGTCAGCACTAGTTCTTCCTTTCGATAGAAGTATACAAGAGAGAAAAAAGGGAAAGAGTAGAAAATGACTGTCCTTTTCCTCTCCTTTTCCTCCCTATACTTACCTCAGCAACCTGAACTTCTAGAACTATCCATCCTTCTAGAGGATGGAGACAGTAAACAAGATTAGATTTTGATCTGGACAAAGAGGGGAATTGAAAGACTAGATGGGGTAGGACTCTGAAGCTGAGGCAGTGGTTAGGCGAACAATACCCAAAAGGGGTTTTTCTTTAAGAAAAGCAGCCAATTTCACAATTTGAGAGAAGAAGTGACAGGGTTTGGAGGTTAAGTTGACCTTGAAGGGACAGAGATTCATGACAGGTACATATGAGAATAAGCGTACTTGCTTATTCACTGGGAATCTTGTCACTCATAAATAAGAGCAGTAGAGAAGTGTCAAGTTAAATGAATAAATAGAATAACTTTTAATGAAATGTTGTTCATATGGGTCTTAAAAATGGTATTTCAGGAGGGGTCAGACTTGCTGGCTTTTATAGCTGCTAGCATTTGGGAAAAGATGATTAAGGTTGCTGGTACCAAATCTGTGAAATTTTGTGTCAGTTTTTGTTCTGACATGCCCACATCTCTCCAGTGCCATCACACTTTTGTTCCATCAGTTTTATCTCTGTAGTCTCAAAAGTCTGTTTTGAGTGACTGTATAGTCAAAACCCTAAGCTATAGTTTGGCTAAATGGCTCTGTTGCATTTACTTCTCCTGAGGGATGTCTTTTATTCTGATTTTTGGTGAGAATTTTTTTTTCTTTGCCTGTGTATGGGAGGCTTTGAGAATAAATCACTTATGCTAAAAGTGAATATTTTTGTGGAATAGCTGAAAGACAGCTAGTGCCTCTTTTACTGTGAAGCCTGTTATCCAGCCTGAGAAGTGAGGCAGAAAAGTGACTATTGATGTGTGTCACTCGCTCTCTAGCATATGTGCACACAAATGCTGTGGGCTCAGCATTTTCTGAGTCTGAATTTTTAGCTTGCTTACTATTGCTAGCTCCTTTCCCAAGGGAAAGTTGTCAATAGTTTTCTCTTTTCAAAGCATCTCTCTCTGTTTCTCAAAACAGGCTAAGTAAACAGTGCTCCCTTTCCCGTAACAACTGTCCCCAGGTGTTGTTTCCTATTACTTAACCAATGGAGAGAAGTGTCAGTCTCATGGACCAATAATAGACCTTTTTAATGCAGCATGTTATAAAAGAAACTGTTGGAATTGTAAATAAAGCGTTCTTTCTCTTCTGACAACTATATGGAGTCAATCTATTTTGTGTCCTACTGTGACAGAAACACTTTGTCTGAATGCTGATACTACTTCAGGGATAGCTGTGGAGATTTTTTGTCTCCCTTTTTAATGCTATCTTTTCAAATTAGTTCTCTTTTAACCCAAATAAGTGTGATACCATCCCACAGGATGGGACAAACAATTTTTTATAAACAAATACTAGATACACTATGGTGTTTTTAGTTACTCATGCTTCATTATATCTAGATTTAGACTAGTCTTCAGAATAGCAGAAAAGCAAAATGATTAAGGTATTATGACTAGGCCTCATAGAAATTTGGCTTACTTCTTCCTTGAATTAAACCTCTCCTTCTGTTTTGAGTTACACAATTTTCGATTGAACAACAGTTATACAATCTAATTTCAGAGACTGAATGTATTAAAATTCTTCCACAAACAATTAACTCCAACTTAATTGGTAGTCAGACTCCTCAATTCTTGAACATTATCTGAATTAACCTCTGGTCTCCCTGCAACTGTGCTCTGGTATTCTGTCTCTGAAGGGACAACAGTCTACTCAAGTCTACTCAAAAAATACTTGTAAACTACAAGGAACAATATTTTCATTTGCTGCTGATGTTCAGCAGACTAACAAAAATAGTGAAGTGTGACCAATGCTTCAGTGAATTTTTTTCAAATTTATTATGTTTTTAAAATTTTTATTTTAGATTTTTTCAGCTGTAATTCAGACAATGCAAATTGTAGTTCAATTAAGTCATGGAAGCCCATCACTTAAAAACACCTTTGCTTGTTTTTACAGAAGAGTCGGGTGGTTTCAAAGACAGGTTCACCAGGGAAGGCGGGAACCTCCCTTGGAATGGAGCATATGACACCCCCTCCTTCCAAATTATTGTAAATTTGAAACTATGGGTCTTTCAGGCAAAGATATGGGAAAAGAAATAACAGTTCTTTACTACTTTTTATTGTATGTATGTGTATAACCAGGCAGACAAACAACAATGAACAAAGCCCCCGAAACCCCAATGAACGCTCTCTTCCCTGCAGTTCCATCCGTTTTCCCCGGGCGCAGTTCCGGGCACGGCCGGCAGGGGCGCTGCTGGCTCCCGGCCGGGCAGGGCGGGTGCGGTGATTCCCCCGCCGCTGCAGGGGGCGCTGTGGCGCGGGGAGCGCACAGCAATGGCGGCCGGGCCCAGGCGAGAAGTCACCGGCGGCAGCTGGTGGAGATTGCCGGACTACCACACAGAGAGGTGGCCCCTACGGGGTCACCCCACACATTGCCTCTGCAACCCCAGCCCAAACGGCCAGGAAACAAACAAACAAACAAGTTAAGCAGACTTGCAGCGCAGGGAAGCCACAGCAGACCACGATCTTGGAGTCCAACACACAGGAGTGGCCACCGCAATGCGAGGTGGGCAGAGGGTCTAGCAGAAGCCGGTCCTGATGTTTTGGCACCACACGCCGCGGTTCTGAGCTCCGAGGGGTCAAGCAGCAGGGAAAAGGGCAAACAGCTCCCTCCTCCCCTGAGCCAGGAAACCTGACTGACCTAAAGCCCAACCCCAAACCTCCAGGGGGCCCCTCGCCTTTTCTCTGTGTTGACAGATGTAGCCCACCCCCAGCCATAGCCATTTCAATGGCATATTTTGACACCCAACTATGTCTTCTGTTTTCTTAAGTAGCAGTAGTTATTGTTCCCTAGCAACATACANAAATTTTTATTTTAGATTTTTTCAGCTGTAATTCAGACAATGCAAATTGTAGTTCAATTAAGTCATGGAAGCCCATCACTTAAAAACACCTTTGCTTGTTTTTACAGAAGAGTCGGGTGGTTTCAAAGACAGGTTCACCAGNCCCTAGCAACATACAGGACAAAATTCCATGAGAGAAAGAAACAAAAGGAAAAATCTTAACCCCAGCAAGTTGAGACGAAGCAATGTGGTCTTGCTGAGTTGTGGGGCTAGTGTATATGTGTATATACACTGGCTAAAAGGAAGAACATTGTCTTCTACTTCTTCTTCTTCAAGCATCTGAGACATGTGCATCAAAAATAACATTTTCTCATTACTAGTCATGTCTCAGAAGCCCAGAATTTTCCAGACATATACATTCCTTAAAATACGACTTCTTGTTAAGAAACTCCTTATTACTTGTTTCCTCAGAAACTTCATTATTTTTTTAAAGGAATCCATTCTTTCTGAAGCAATAATGTTTCTTGCTGAAATCTAACCTTGTTCAGTCTCATTTTCTCTAAGATACTGTGATAGGTGGGTTAGATGTGTTTGTGTGTGTGATACATACAACTATGTATAGTATAGGGGTGTAAGTGCCATACCATTCCACAATGCTATACCTACCTTCTCTCTGAAGTATCATCTCTGCTGCCCAAACAGAGGTTAAAGAAAGAGAAACCATCAGTTAGAGAAAGTATGTTGGGTCTCCTCTTCCTGCCTGTCAGTCACAGGGGTAATCCATCACTGAAGATTTTGAGGAGGTTGTGTGTTTGTTATGCTTTATAGAATGTCTTCAGACAAGTTGTAATTGTAGCTTCAAAACCAGTGTAAAACTACAAGAAAAATAATTTCTTTAGAACTGGTCTAATTTCTGCTCTCTTGAGTTCTTCCAGCAGATCTAAATTATACTTGTGATATATCCTGGTATATCCTAATCTGGTATTAGGAAAATCTGGAAGGAGGAAAGTTATTTTATCAGTATTTTAATCATCAAACATTTATCATTGTTTTATGATCAAAATAGATTTTTAAATATGCAACTAATACAGAAAAAGAGGCAGTGAGCAAGATAAGAAGTACTAACATGCTGCTTTACCTTCTACCAGGCTGGGATGAGATACAGAAACCTCATTTTGAAACCTGGGGGATCTTTGGATGGAATGGATATGCTACAAAATTTCTTGGAGCGTAAACCAAGCCAGAGAGCTTTCCTATTGAGTAAGGGATTACGTGTTCAATAAAGTTATGATTCTTCTCTAATGGCACATAAGTATGGAATGAGCTGGAAATGTCAGTGTATTTCACATTTTAACTGTGTATCACTCTAGGAAAAGTTATTTTTTGGTGATTTTTTTTAATTGTATAAATAAAAATGTGAGTTTTAAAACAAAATTTCATAGAACTTCAAAATTCAACGCATCAGGAAAAATAATTATGAGATGTGCAGAAGCTGAGGAATTTGGATGGTAATTTTTTTTATTGTTGTGAAATAATACTAATTAATACTAATCAATACTAATCAATATGAGGACTTAATGCCATGTTTCTCTTGTAAGAGATGCACTTAAATTATGACTTGTGAATTAATTTTAAAACTCAAGGGGATATAAAGAATACAACCAGCAATAAAGGAAACAGATTTATTCTTATTCTCTGTTGTATTGATGGCTTACCAGTGTCTCTGATGGACAGGAAGTGTGTTTGATTTTGTCATTGGTTGAATTTAGACCAGCTACCTGACAAATTTCGAGATTGAGAATCTGCCCCAGATACCTTTGCAGCAGAGGTTTTTGTGTGGTACTTTTAGACCTAATTCTGATGCATGTTAAATTTTTGTACCATTTATATACTTAAACAGTATAACTAAAAAGGGGAAAATCAGCCAAAATCTGTGACTTTTTCAGTTATTCCACCACTCTTTCTGTTGATGTCCACAAATTAGTTCTTTGTTCTCCAAATTATATCAACACTGTCATTGAAATATTGTATTTGAGCAATTATAATGGCTTCAGTTGGTTTCTTAAGTATTTTGACATACGAATAAGGAAGGAAGGTAATAAGATATCCTCAATGGGAATGATAAAAGCCAATTAAAAGTTTTCCTGTTCCTTTCCAGTGTGGCATGCAGAGATGCTACAAAAATAGTGCCATTGTTTTCATGATTTCAGCTGTGGGAGTGTGAAAGTAATCAAGGAATTATTCTGCAGTTTTCCTGCAAAATCAGGAAAAATTAGGCTTACAAGCCAACTCTACACCATCCAAATAAAGCTATTAATCCAAGTGCACTTTCTTGTCTTAGGTACCATATCTTACCGTGGTTTTACTACTACAGCATGTATATGAAGAGCTTCTAAATTTTATTTACTAGCCAGTATATTTTAGACATTTGAACCACAATTGTAAACATGGTAGGTCTATAGTTTTTTTATTTGACAGTGAGATAAGAAAAAGTGCCTTGTCAACTCAAAAGACTTTTTTTCAGCAAAAGAAAACTGATAGCATTCACTTTGGGTGAAAGCTGTCCATTTGTTTTAGGGGAAAAAGCCTGAAACTGGGATTGTTCTCACAATTTGTGAGTGTTTCTCAAAGTGAGAAACTTTATTTTTTGCCTTTTTTTTTAAAGCATTGAAACTGGGGAGTTAAAATGAGCTTAATTAGTTTCTGAAATGGAAAAGCTGGACAGACTTATCTTAGAACTGCACCAGCTTGATCGTAACAGAGGAATCATAACTATTTGTAGCCAAAACAGATTACCTCTACAGTCTTACCAGACCACACAATTAAGTCAAATCTAACTCTTATAGTCAGTTAAAATTTTAGGCCACAGTTCCTCTGGGTCATGAAAAGGCAATACCTGGAAATCACGTGTATGAGAACATCTTGAACAGTATTCAGAATGGCCTGGAAGGAAAGCTGAGAAAACTGATGGGTATAAGATTATCCCAAAACCTATGAATTTTCCCTAGACTGATTTCCTTTACCTTCTTTTGCTTATAGTATTTACCATCTTTTTATATGTGTTTAAAATTCTTGTGATTCTATCTTATCAACATATTTTTTTCTTTCACACTCTAACGATAGCTCCAAAGAATGAAAACATTGTAAAAAATATACTGTGATATTTTCCCCAAATAAATCTGCAAATCTAAGCAATGGAACCTTTATTAAGAAGCAAAATGCAGTTTTTATTTTACAGTTGGTAGGCAGATTTCCACATGAGGGAGACCTTTCTCTACATAAATCAGCAGTCTTGAATCAAGGTAGTTACTTGTAAGTACAGTAATTATAGACAAAAATGTGGTGATAAAACATTGTGGTGATTTAAAAGTTAGATTTAGAACAGTACTGATGGTAATTATGACAATTGACTTTTTAATTTTCTTGCTCTTTAGTTTGTGTCCTTGTGTGTTGTACAATGTTGAGTAGCCAAGAAACTGCAGGAGAATGTCTGCTATTACTTGTATGTGAAAATGCCTGCATGATTGTACAGTTATGTTAGCAGCAAATGGAGATCTGTGTGTGTACAGAGGAAAAAACAAAACCATATTGTAACCACAAAAGAAAGTGTTATGTTCTATATCTGTTCCAAAAGTATAGGATTTACTGTAATTTGGTTTTGTAGAGGCCAGTTCCTTCATCAGGCAGTAATTAAGTCAGATCAGCCTATGGCTAACACGACACTCAACACAGAAGAGTAATGGATATGTTCTGAAGTGCTTATGAAAATCTTTATGTGGTAACAAAACTTGTCTGCTAAGTTTTATATCGGCTTCCTGGAACCTTCTGAATTACATTGGGGTTGGATTAAATGACTTTTTCTCTTCCAACTAAAACTTACTCCATGATTTATGAAATTGGTGTTCACATTTTATTCTAAATACCTGATCTTGGAATGGAAAAGTAACCTGGGTGAAGACATCTTTTTTGTTTCTGCACCTGACTATAATAAGGCATAAAACTTTGCATAGGAAAAACTTTCTCTGACACTATAAAACAAGGAATACTTCTTCTGCTTTGTAAACATGAACTGATGACCTTGACACTGCCAGAAACAATCACATGTATGAAACCATGCCAAAACGTAGGTATCTGACAAAGGCGAGACTATTTTAGGGTTGCTAGACCTAGGCTTCCCATGAATTAAATTTCAAAACTATGACAGCCTGAGTTTATTCCAACCCAGCTTTAAGTATTCACTGTAATAAATAGGGAAGTAATTCGTAGTTTTTGTCTATAACAAACAGATGCTTTTTAAAGTTAGTAAAAAGTTAGTAAAGTATCTTCTTAGAATTTCACTGTGTTAAGGATTATTATTTTCTTGTGTTAGAAATTCAAATTTGACTTTGGTTTCACAACAAAAGCTTCACAGGAAAGGGAAAGGGTAAATTCAGAGGGAGGGCCTATTATCCTCTGAGCAAGTAGATAACAGGCAATGGCTTTCTCTTTCTGTTGCTTCACTGTAAAGGATAGAATGGTTTGAGTATGTAGCTGAGTTAGAAGATGGCTAAGAGATGGCCCCAGCAGCCGCTACCGCCTACTTGTCTGACACAGGCCCAGCATGTTGGCTCTTTCTGGATTGCCTGCAAGTCATATGCTAATTTTTACATAAATGGTAAAAACAGTCTGTGTAAGAGATTTAAATTTCCTCTGTGAGATGGGTGGCTGTTAGTTGTTACACTTCTCTCTGAAAAAATGAAATGATATCCAAATACCTTTGGAGGTAATGCAAGGTAGTTGAGTTAAATGGAGATTCCTAGAGAGGTTTTCCAGAAGCATAAGAAGGTTTTGCATGATAACTGATGGGGGTTGAAGAGGCTAGACATCAGCTGGATATGTGTAACCAAGTCAGAGGAAAAGGAAGGAAAGCAGTTAGGTGGAAGGATGAAGTTGGAGAAGGGTGTTCTGACAATAGTTGTAGAAGGGTTGAAGTGGGTGTCAGAGTCAGATAATTGGAGGAAGATTAACTTGATGTATAGTGATTTGTGAAAGGCTATTTAAATGTTTTTCATTGTTTTATGAATTAGAAATAAGACATGCTTTTCTATGAATAAATTTCTGTTCCTAATTGCAAGCCAAAGAACATGAGACTATGCACTGCCTTGTTACTTGAGAACTTGACTTCTTCCTGACATCTGGAGATTAATTTTTTGTTTCACCACCATTTTATTCATGAATATGTTTTCAATAATAGATTTTCATGGTGGAGGGAAAGAAGTTTTTGGGGAAGTTCAATTTGCAGGGTGTGTGCTGGAAATCCTGTATAGCTCATCATCACTGGCCTGTGTAAAAAGTGTAGATGATACTGAAGATGTGGTTACAAACAGTAGCCAATCTATTTTAGACCTCATTAGAATAGATGAAGACAAGTTAAGTAAATGAATTGAAAGTAAATGGTTGCCTAGAAACAAGAACCATGACCTAATTTTGTTCAGTATCAATTAACAGAGGATAGACTAAACCAATACTTGCTTGCTTTACATTTCTGATGAATTGAAAAGGTTAAAAATCTCAGTGATAAGAAAAGCAAGGAGTAAAATTTTGGGTAAAAAAAATTATGAATGAAAAGTTATATGTCTTTGAAATTCAATGAGCCAAAATCCCACAATTTCACAACTTAAAAATCTTTGTGAAAAATTCTAAGAACCAGTCTGCTCACCAGTAAAAAAAAGCAATTAAAAGTAAACAAAGCAGAAGTGTGTGGTCAGAAGTAGACAATAGTTATAAAATGAGGAATTATAAAGTGTTAAAAACTATAAAGAAGGCTAAGACTGTCAAGGCAAAGAAAAACAGATGAAAGCATTATAGTAAATAATATAGATATAAATATAAATAAATAAATAAAAATAATGTAATTTAATGTGTTAAGTACAAATAAATACCTCTTGTGTTACACACCCTTCAGTGGATGGAAATGCTAATATGGCAAATGATAACTATGACAATTTTTAATTCAGTTTCTCTTCTGCACTTACAAAGAACCAAGTGATGTAATCATGTCATATGAGAACAATGGGGTACTTCCTAGTCTATTAAGTGAGTTGCATATTAAGCAATACCTACTAAGAATAATCATTGTGGCATGAGTAGGATTGGATTACTTGTACCCTGCAAGCAAACAAGAATTACTGATGAGGAATTTTTCCCCAGTGCTATTAATTTTGGGATGACTGGGCATATGCCATTGTACTTAACACTGCTAATGATTTCTAGTCTTCAAAAACCAAATAGGTGACTATTGGTCACATAGTTTGAAATACAACTTCAGTGAAACAGCAGGAAGGCATCAATATTGTTCTTTTGCTGAAGAACAGTGAGTATAATTTATAGAGTGCAAATGAGTCTATGAAAAACAAGTGCTTTCAGACAAGCCTGGTGTAACCATTTATGTAATCATCACAAGCCTGTTGAGGGCGATTGTGGAGATTTAGGTGTTTGATTTAGCTGCTTATTTTCATTTAAAATAACACTGTATGGTATCAGTAGAGGATATATGAAATGGATTACGGCCATACAACCCAGTCACAATTCATTATTTAGATTGTTCAAAAGCTTTTGGCATTGTGATGCACCATGAGCAAAGGAAGATGTAGCATGCCTGTGGCAACTAAAATGTAGGTTAAAACTGAAGTTTGGAGGACCGCTTTCTGTAAATTCCTCACTTCCGAAAGTATGTAGAGGCTAGTTACAGTAGCCAGTATAATCAGAATTGTTAGGAGACTGTAGCAAGAAATGGTTAGGCAACCTCACCACGGAGGAGCATGAGCGGGGAAAATAGTGCATAGAGCAAGTTACTTCTGTATACTGTAGCAGTAAAATGGCCACAGCAATTGCACAAAATTTTGGTGTCCTCATTTTTTAACTGGGGTTAGTAAGCCTTGTTATTCCAAATAAACACAGGTGGTTCTAGATGTAGAATAAAGTTAAGCTGTTTAACTCCTTGCCAAGGATATTGTACAGGTAATAGTTTTTTATATAAGTTCAACATAAAACTCAAAACAATCCAGTCTTAGAAGAGAAGCCAATGGAGGGTGTTTAAAAACATGAAACCCTTTTCAGCCTTAGGAAAGACCTTACAAAGTAGGGGGTGGAAATAAGAAGAACATCCAATATATTTTAACATGTATTGTAGCCCTATTCACATTTCTTTTAGGCATCTGCTTTTAGCCACTACTGGAAATAGGATACTGTATCAAAGCAACCTGCTGCTTGATCTGGTATGAAGATGGGAGAAAGAGCAGAAGATGACTTCTACTCTCTAGGTATTGTCATCACATATTAAAGACTCCTTAGCGGGAGAATGTCAGCCAGAAGCTGAGGCCAGTCATTTCAAAAGGAAAATAACTGCATTTTTAACAGTGAAGACAAATCCCAACTTTGTGAGTAGTTTGTCCCACTACTTAGTCTGTTCTTAATGTCTTCAAATCAAGACAAGTGAAACCTCTTCTAGGAGATACGTGTTCACCAAACACAATGATTTAGATTTCATTCACTGCAACTGGGTGAAGCAGAATAGCTGGTAATATACAAATCATATTGATTTCATTTTTCCTTTAAAAATTCTACAATTCCAAAAACCTTATCTTACCAACCTTATCTTATTTGTTGCATGTTTATGCAGGGAAGAAGTGTAAAACTACCCAATGTAATTCAATGCCAAAGACTTACTGCCTTCTAAACCACTAATGGAAAGTAAAAGCAAGTGGAAAAGGTACTTTTAAATTAAGCAAATGTTTTAACCTGAAATAGTTTTCTTTAAATGTATGATTGTGGGATATAAAAACTTTTACAAGAAAAATGAGCAGGCAGATGCTTTTCTACATGACAGAAGACAAACTCATCCTTTGTTTTCTTGTTGAAGAAGCCCATATTTTTCTCTGTAGAAGGTAGAAACTGAGTAGTATTCCAAAGTTTTTGTTACAAATGGGATTTTTGAGTAGCTAAAGTTAGGTTTTCTTCATTGTGTTGTCCACCTTGAATTTCCAGATTTCAGTTAGATTGACTTCTTAAGATGACTTCTTTTTGGCAGAGCTGATATCTTCTGATTGGTCTCACAGTCAGGCCCAAGACTTATGCTCTCCCTCTCCTTTCCACTGAAGTGTTGCAGTTCTCAGAAATTTAGTCAACATATTACCTGAGATGTATACTATAAACTTGAGAGAAGCACTTAGCAAAGAACTGAGCAATTTGTGTTTCTCCTTTTATTAAGTTCTTTATTTATTAAGAACCAGTCATGGTTTAACATCCAAGGTAAGTTACTACCAAAATCTAGTCAGAATTTTACAGCCACATAATGTATAACATGTTACAAATATTGACAGTCACAGAAGATTTTTACAACAACTACTTGATTCTGTAAACATGAAATAGTTTTGGCCTAAAGCATTAATGAGAAATGTCTCAAAGCACACGTGTTTTAAGAGGATGCGCCAAGAGGAGTACATTCTATTCACCCTGGTAAATTTTTATAAGTGTGGGTTTGTATTTTAAGCTTAGTCAAGAAGTAAGACTTGCATCCTATTGAAAATTCAGAGTTAAGACCCATAGAGATAGCAGGACTTAAATAAGCTATCTGTAAAATATTAATTAATATCATGCAATTAAACCTAATAGCATTAATAGCATTTTTCTCTTGCATTTAAATTTTATTTTTATACAAAAAAACCCCACATTCTCTACAGATAAGAAAAATCATCAGAAGTTGAGAGGTGTTAAAGATAAGCTGTCTGTATACCAGTTCACATTATGAATAGGTTTTTACACAAGTATGTTTATGCCATATATATTTCTACAGGAACAGGGTCATTCTCTTTCCCGTCAGGCATGGTAAACCCTGGATAAGCCCAGCCATAGCCTCCTTCACCATTTCTAGAGGAACTGAATGCACAAGGGAAAGATTGAACAAATGTGAATCTGCATGGAAAAAAACACCTCTGAAGATAATCTGACTTACTGGCAAATCAGCTTATTTTTTCCTTCATTTTGTTTTCTCTATGCACTTTGCTCTACTGGAGACATGCAGCAGTACCCCCTAACCTGAAGAAGGACATTCTGGTCTAGGATAGCTTTTTAGAACTTAACCATTCTAGTACTTGGTAAAAGTGTGGATTGAGTTTGACATGGCTGGCTTTCCTTTCTCTCTCATTCCTTAGGAATTACATTGGTTTTGCTTGACTCCTTATGGAAATTGCTCAGATCACAAGTTAGTTTCATTTTAGCCCTTCTCTCATTCCATCAGGCGTCCATTGTGATCAGTTCTCAGTAGAGCTGTACCCAGAAACCTGTATGTCTTGAAGACAAGAGAAGTTAGATAGAAATAGGTAGATTCAGTAACATCATATCTGGGTAAGAATGCAGTTAATCAGTTTTTTTAGGAAAAAACTTACAGTGAGGGGTGTGATACTTAGGTAACATAAATTTAGTGTACAAGGGTAAGCTTGATGTGGTAAAAAAATTATATGTTAGAAAAGTGGTTGTTCCCCCCACAGATGTGTGAAAATGAAACTCAGGACCCCTTATGAGAGGTATGATCTGTAAAGGAAAAAGAGACAAACAAACCTCACCTTCAGTTTTCACAGAAGACTAATGGTGATCACTAAGAAAACACAGAAAACTGGCTGATGAATTCCAAGACTTATCTAGGATCACAGGAAAAGAGATTTTCATTACAGGGAAAAAATTATCTGCATACCAGCAAAAAATCTAGCTAGTTCAATCATATAACTGTCTTTCATGGCCTTTCTCCTGTTCAGGAGATATACTATAAACCATTCATAGATTTCAAGGCAGAAAAGCCAGTCTCAAGTGGAAGATCCTACCTGGGTTCTTCAAAAGTGTGCTTAAAGCCTGAGAATTGTAAATTCTCAAATTGTAGCAAGTGCCCAGGCTGGAATGGCAGGAGTTAGGTTGGCTAATCATGTATTATCTTCTTAATGGATAAATACCCACTGAGACTACAAGGGCATTGTCAGGATGTGCAAAGGTTTGGTTTAAATGGCAAAAGCTCAGCTTTAATTGAAATTGGCCAGAGATGTCAAAAACCACAGCAAGCCTTCTTCAGGTAAATAAACAGCAAGCAGAAACAGAAAAAAAATACTGACCTGCTATTAAACAGGAGAGGTGAATCAACAGCCAACAGTTCTGGAAAGGTAGAGGTTCTCAACAGTTTCTTCAGCTCTGTGCTTACCAGCACAGCTGAGCCCCCAGTGTCAGGAACAAAACCTCAGGCTGATGCAAACACAGATCTGTGTCAGTGAAAGCAGAGTTGATGTGTGAGTTGTTGCTGGAGCTTGACCATATGACTTGAGGGGCTTTGATGATATCCCCCCCAAGGATGACCAAGGGGTCAAGACAGCTGGGTCATGTCATTGTGAGGCCACTCTCCATAATCTTTGAGAAGTCATGTAGATCAAGGAATGTCACAGAAGACTAGAAGAAGGCTCATGTCACCCCACCTACAGGAAGAGCTTAAAGGAGGATCCAGGAAAATGCAAAGCCATCCATCTTACTTCAGCCCCTGGGAAGGTTAAGGAATTAATCCTCCTGGGTGCTATCGCATGTCAGGTGAAGCACATGACTGGGAAAAACCAGAATAGATTAACCAAGGGCAAAACTGAGCTTGACAAACCTGGCTGCCTTCTACAACACAGTAACGTACTTAGTTGCTGCTGAGTGAGTGGTGGACATTGCTTCCCTGGATATCTGCAAGGCTCTCAGTATTGCTTCCCACGGCCTCCTCCTAGAGAAGCTGTTGTTTTATGGCCTAGACTAGGGGTGCGTGGGGTGGGTGGCTGACCCAGGGGAGTGCTCAATCACTTCTCTTCAAACTGACCGCCTGGCACAAGGGGTGTGCCCAGGGATTGGTACTGGGCCCAGCACTGTTTATTTTCTAAAGTGATCTAGAAGATGGGATCAAGTGTATCCTGGTGAAATTTTGCAATGGTAGCAAACTGACACCTGTGAAGGGAGAGTCACCACGCAGAAAGGCCTGGATAAGCTGGAACAGTGGGCTAGTGAGAACATTGTGACGTTCAGTGAGGACAAGTGTAAGGTTTTGCACTGGCAAAGCATCATCCAGGAGTGCAGCACAAGCTGGGATCTGTCCAGCTTGGGAGTAGCTCTGTGGGAAGGGGCCTGGCAGTCCTGGTGGACTCAGCTCTGTCTGAGTGACCTGTGTGCTCCTGCAGCACAGAAAGGGAACAGATCCTGGGTGGCCCAACCAGGCCACCAGCAGAGATGAAGTCCTTATCCCACCCCACACGGTGCTTGCCAGGCCACACCTGGAACACTGTGTTCAGCTTTGGCCCCTGTGCACGACACAGATGTGGACAGGCTGGAGAGGGTGCAGAGGAGGGCCACAAAGGCAACCACAGGGCTGGGAAGCCTGGACATGAGGAATGGCCAAGGGAACTGGGTTTGTTCAGCCTTGAGAAAGCAAGGCTTGGGGGAGGCCTTATCCCCATGCTACAGTATTTGAAGGGTGGCTATGGAGAAGGTGGAGGTTTGCAAGGAATCACAAGGGAAGGAGGGGTAATGGGTAGGCGTTACTCCTGGAGACATTCCAGTTGGACATAACAGGAACATTTTTCTCAATAATAACAATTGGCAGTTGGAATATCCCCTCAGGGAAGTGTGGATTCTGAAACTTTGGACACTTTAAGATCCAGCTGGACACAGTGCTGAGTCGTCTTGTCTAGATCATGCTTTTGCAAAAAAAGTACTGGACCAGGTGATCCTTGGTGTCCCCTTCCAGTCTGATATTTTATGATTCTTATCTTCCAGCCTGGTATTCTGTGATTCTTATCTTGAAATAAGAAGATAACTGACAAGGATCCAAGACACAGATTGTTTCTGTAGCAGAAGGGGTGCCATTTCTTCTTGGGTTGTAGTAGGTGACAGGGTAGCTTCATGTTTTCAGTATTTTTTGCTTTTGACTTTCCACACCCGAAGCAAAGACTGCAACGAACTATTTCAAAACAAAAAAGGGAAAACAGACAATTCAAGCCACTATGACTACTTTCTGGGCTGGAGAAACCTTAGAGAGTAGAAATTCTGTTTGCCTGATACATGTATTTTATTAATTTGGGCTCAATTCTTGAACCTAGCACATTATTTGGGATTGTTGCACAGGTGTGATTCCTTAGGTCACTGTAGAATCCTTTTCCAAATAAATCCTCAATATGTATGTTAGAATAGCCTTTATTTAGTTATCAACAAAGTTCTTAAAATACTAAAAATTATTATTGAGACATTTTTATTAGTGTTGCTAGCCCACACTTGTAACAAGAATGATGCTTCTCTAGATTACTTACTCATGGTAAAAAAAAAATTTGGTTGCTGATATAATTTTCTGGTACAACTTCAATTAAAATATGAAGTGGTATCAGAAATATAAAAATACTGATGACTTCATTAAAAAGAACTTTCAGTCAGAAGCGCTATATTAGGAACACAGAATTTTACATAAAAATAGAAGATGAATTCAGGCATCAGCAGAACTGGAAATTTCAGAAGCAAAACCTCAGATGCGAGAGAATAAATCTCTCAATCATTTCCACTGCTGAATTTCACTAACAATTTTATCCCAGAGCTTAGCAGATAACCTGTATGATGTTACCTAGTTTTGAGGCATTGCTTATTTTAGCCTTTTGTCTTCTGATATGTGCTAGGTATCCTCAGAGGAGAAATTTTGGCTAAGGAAGGTTATTCCATTTGTTTTATAAAAAAAAATTATTTATGAAATATTGTTGCATGTTGTAAAATTAAAAATCAACAAGATACCTTAGAAAATAAGACACTCAATTTTCTTTCACAGAATTAATGAGTNACCTGGTTTCAACAGTTCATGAAGATGGTGATAGAATACATATCTTGGGCATATTTTACATTGTAACCTAGGACAAAAAATTACCTTAATTTTAAAGGAAGTACAAGGGAATATAATTTTCTTCTTGATATTTAATTAGATTTGGCTGATACACAGTTTTATCAATAGTGGGATGGTACCCTGAGTTCAGGCTAGTGATTTCTGAAACAGGTCTGAAAGTGTTTGAAAACTTTCTGTACATCACTTGAAAACTGATACCTCAGTGTACGCAATAGCACCCCTGGGAATAATACATGATTTTTTGGATATATCTTTAAGGCATAATAACATTTTTGTGCTCACTTTTAATCAGATAGTCATTAGAGAAACTTAGGTGTCCTGTATTGCAAATACAGGTTGAGCATGAAGGTTACAAGTCCCCTCCCCTCTTTTCCTAAGTCCTGGTTATGCCTTGTGCAGTTTCATCTCTGTGAACCCTCTGTGCTTTGTTGCAGCAACTTTCACCTTAATATGTTTTATGGTTTTAAGTGCTTCTTTTGTACTGCTGACAGAAAAGGAAGGAGTGAATCTAGACAACCACTTGATTCTTCCCAAAGCACAAAGTATAACTCCTATATGTGTAATCTGTGTTTATTAACAGCATTTTATAGTCATACTTCCACATATTAAAATACATATCTCAGGGTTAGTTATTTTAAATTATTTAGTTATTTGAGTTGATTTTTCAGAAAATGAGGAACTACTGAGCTCAATGAGAGCCATTGTTGAAGGAGCTAAAAAATCTGTGGTACTGTGGTAACCTGCCTAAAGCTAAGAATTTTTGTCCTCCTCTCAGTGACCCTTTTTGTCTAAAGCATTTTACAGAATAACAGATATAGAATTTTAGGATAACAAAGATAAGAATATCCTCCTCTACATATAAAAAAGTGAGGCCTAGAGAAGGTGAGTATTTTGGCAACAATTAAACAGTCTTAGAGGTTTGAAAATGGAAACATGGATTCCTATCTCCCTATGCTGTAGTCGTTGCAGATTATATCATCTTCCCTTTGCTTAGAGAACCAATATTTAAGTGTCATATATTAATATGGCATAAATTTCACTTTGGGAAAAAAAAAGGGAATAATGTTCAGCCAGAAAAAGCTGAAGATTCTTGGAATGATTACAGGATATTTGAATAAGGTAGAGATCATTAAAGTATTGATTAAATTTCTGTTTACTGGAAGAACATTATAGCTATAACTCTTCACCAGAAAACACAAATATGAATGCATTTTCTATTATATGCACAAAAATGTAAAAGTAAGGGTATCTCATACCTATCATACAAAGAGGCATATAAAGTACTAGAGCAATTTTCATATGGCAAAAGCAATAATATTCAAGGGTCTTTTTGCTGACCCATGCAATTTAAATTACCAAAATGCGTAAAAGGAATTATTATGAAAATAATTCTTTTGCATGTTCTCTCAACACACCCACCAACATGTATTCAAGTCCATCCCTGCTTAAGCAAATGCTCTGATGATTGAAGATTAAAATTAAAATAAATTCTAACTCTTTTCAATTCATTACTTTGGGCACTGAATTTTCTTATAACAAAGAAGGTGATGAGCTTGGGTGAAGACAGTTGTGGCCCTCTATGCTGAGCATTTCTGTCAGTAATGCCATTAGTTTCACTGATCTTAGGTGCTGGTGCTGTTGTGGTTGCCAGTGAGGGACTAGATTATCAGTCTTGGGGGAAAAAGGAAAGAAGTCCCTGACATGAGGAGGAATAGTATCTGTTTTAAATATATTTCACAAGGTCATGATTATTAACCTACACTAGGAAACAAAGAGTGCGAAGTACATTTTGATTTTAATTATACGCGCACGGTCCACTGAGACTTTATTTCCACTAAAGGAAATAATAGAATACCATCTAGATAATCTTTTCCACAGCACAGATTTATGTGCATCAACTTTCTATAGCTCACGACCTACAGTTTATGTCTTAGGTTTAAGATCTAGAAAAATTGTTCAGCTGGTTCCCTTGCAGATTGTTCCTTCTGCAGTAATAACAGAGTGCTCCCTCCTTATTTGCTGCCAGGAAATTCACCACTAAGGACACAACAGCAGTAAGCTGCACATCCACGGTTCTGGTTTATCTTGCTGTAGCCTGAGCAGGTTAGCCACTGTTATTATCAGCTGCCCAACTTCAGCTCTGTGGTTGTGGCCTGAAGGAAACGCTTGCTTGGGATAAAATTACTTGTTTGCAGTTGAGCCTACCCTAAGCTGCAGAAGGTTCAAGCATTTCAGGGGGATTTCAGAGATTTTCAGCTATATAGCTGCAGCAGGTTTTTACCAAACTGCATGTTCTTAGACATATATGATCCAGGTAAATGTAAGTGTATCTTCATGAGAGCAGCTGAAAGGACATTTCAAAACAAAATTTTTCTTTTCTATGTTTCAGTCCTACTCTAATGCATGGCTATCAGAATTCTTTAATTCTTTAATTATTTTATTTGCTTTGTTTTCAGAGCCAGCCAAAATAATTCAGCTGAAATTTTCCTCGCCATTTCAGCCTGGGGAATATATACAGCATAGGGAGCTTCAGCTCAAACTGTTACACTTTGGCAAATTTAAAAGGAATTGCAACAGGTTATTATAATAGCAATTGTTAGGCAACCTAAATTGCAGGCAGGTCCAGAAGCCCAAAATGTAATTTGCCACATGTAGAAAGTAACTTCTAAGTATAGGATGAGAGTTCATAAAAGTAGATAAGAGTTTCTTGGAATGGTTTATCAAACTTGGTACAGTAATTAAAATGTTTTAATATTTTTAATTAGAGCTTTGGACTTCAATAGCATGATTTCTTTTCTCCAACATTTATTTCATCAAATGTCTTTGTAATTTAGATTGTGGTACGTCCTTAAGACTTGACTGAAATATTAATGGAGTTTTGTTTTTTTTTTTTAATTGAGATTTTTACAGACATATTCCTTTACATTAAAATAACATATTTTCTTACAGAATGGTCAGATTTAGAGTTCAGTTTTACTCTAGCATGCAGAAGATGTGTTTTCAGATGGCTTTTGGATGGAAAATAATTTTTAGCAGGGATTCACCAATACAGTCTATTAAAAGCCAGTGGAGCTTCTTTAAGTGAGCTGTCTGGTCAGCTTGCATTAACAGAATCAGTGAACTCTGACATTCACCAAATATTTAAATGTCTCTTCAGTAAGGGTTTGTATAACTTTAAAAAGAGACAGTATCCACATGTAAGGGATGGATTTATTTCAGCCGTCCTATTCTTTAATCAATATGTGTTGTATTACCTCTGTGTTCTCATTTAGACCTGAAATCTCATCCTGTGAGAAGGGTTGTAAGGGGAAAGCAAGGCAGTTATTTCAAACAATGGTATATTCAGAGATTGGCATCAAAGCCAGAATTGTCAGTTACTGGTGAGAACAACTGACGAGGCTCCTGATGCAAGTGGAATGGGCTAGATATCCACGTGGCTGCTTCTCTGTGCCTAACACTTGAAGATGTGGATAAAAGGATGTCAGGCTGACATGCAAATGTAGATGTCACAGACTAAGAAAGGAGCAAAGGGCAGGAAAGTAACTTGCCAAATGACAACGTGTATATGCTTCATTGGAAGATGTGTTGAAACTAAAAGCAAGATAACACTTGTGTGGGTAGTAATTGTAGGTGTAAATAAGAAGGTGACTGTAATCTTCAGCTTCAGTGTTAATTCCTTCTTGATAATGAAACCTGACAGCATGATATTTTAACTTTTGAAAGTGGAAACATGAAAAGATATCACCAAGAGAATGAACTAGGGCAAATGAGGTATTGGCAAGAAAACTGTGTGTTTATAAACAGGATGTAACTAACAGATTGAAGTTAAAAAAATTTATTGCTGTGGGATGATGGAGGAAGGGAATACAACTTGATTGAAATGCTTGTTTTGTTTACAGATATATAATAAGATCTTTAATCTTATTTATCCTAGTGTAACGTAATACATCAAAAAACCTTCTCCAGTTGTTCCAGGGACACTGAACCATAACAGCTCTGGGTTGTCCAGAGTGATTAAAGAAAGGTAGAAATAGTTCTGTTCCTGCTGCCAAAATCTTACTGAGATTTATTGATGGGACTTGTGGTGCCAAGAATGCCATGCCAAATGCTCTGCTGGAGGAAAGCAAGTGGCCTCACTTGAGTTGTTTTGTAGAATGGTTTCCCAGATTGGTCACAGCACATAAAAAATAAATTTATTCTGAAATATGGGGTTTTTTTCTTTTTTGGACTCCCTTAGTAAGCTTGTCCCTCTTTTACATATTTGTCTGTTAGATGCATGTTTTTAATTTCTTCTGCAGTTCTTCTTATTTCACATAGATAGTTACACCATTATTTAAAGCAAAGTAAGGTCTTTGTATGCTTTATTTGCTGCATGTAATCATGAATTTTCAAGCACATTTTTATTCTAGAGCAAGTTCTGTGACTTAGTTGTCTAGTTTTATGTTATAAGGAGGTCTATATTTTAATGATGTCTTTTCAAAAATCAGATTTCGGTTAGCGTGTCATTTGGAACTGTGTTTTAGTACCACCAATATAGTTGCTATATAGATTATTTCAGACAGAAATGCTAAAATTATGAATAATTACACCTCTGTATTGCCATTGCACTACAAAGTATCACTGAAACTATGATTCTACCATGCTTCAGAAATATGAAGATGTTAATAAGCAATTGTGACAGACTGTTATTAGCTGCTCACAGTATAAATATTTCTTCATGATACTGACATGTGAGTGCCTGTAAAAGATGAGTGTTCCTCTCTGCTTTTCAGAATGCACACACAAAGATTTCCCAGATATATCTGAAGAGCCAGCTCACTTTTTCAGTGTAAGCAATAGTAATAGCCTTCCAGTCTGTCACACTATATGCATGTATTTGTGCTGTGACTCGAGAAATTACCCTTGCAGCTTTTCCTGTTGGTTTGGCTTAACTGAACAATGCTTTGTTGGGAGCAAGGCAGGATAGCAGGTGCCAGAGGCATGGTCCCACTCCTATTTTAGCCAGTAAGAATTTTACTACAGAAATTGAGGCTGGATAAGGCCTTTTGTGTGAAAAAATTAAGTCCTGGTAAGTAGCTTCTTATCCTATAGTAAAGAAAACAGGTCATAAAGATGCTGCATATTGGAAGTTATTTATAAATACAGGCTTTAATGACATGCAAGCCAGACATGCAAATCTGGGGTTTTTTTCAAATCTGCATGAGAACATTTTAATCTGTGAGCTCAGACTTCCTATGCTTCAAACATCTCTATCACAAAAGAAGGTAGCGTGTCCTGAACAGAATGCAATGCAAATACTACTGCACTTCCCAGTGTGCTAAATTGCATGTTTAATGGCAATTTGGGCAATCCTGCAGCACTGTGCCATGTAGACAGTCCTGACACAGGCGCAGATCCCATAGGGAAAAGAAAGGAGGTGGTCATGTAATTGAAGACTAAATCATAAAGCACAGTCACCAATGGGTGTAATTATGGTTGAACATAATTATGCACCTCCTAACCTTATGTACGTTACTTATAGCACCTCCTAACTCTGCATCCTTGCCTTGAAACTCAGTCTGGTGTAACTGTGCTGGACCACAAAACGCACCATGGTTGTATCAGCTGTGACCCTCTTATAGCTAAAGACAGTTACTTGACTAATGCAAGCTTCAGTGGGTTTTCTCTATCTATTTAACTTTTTAAAACTAGTTAGTGAAGAAATTTGGCACTAGACTGTGAAGAAAGTAAAGCTGTTACTGAGGGCTTTGGCTGCTTTGTTGTTCTGGGAATAAGAGCTATTTGGGAGGGCTCTGGGTAGCAGCTGGGGAGCCTAGGAATCTTGGAAGTGTCTTGGAGTGTCTGGAGCAGACACCATGGTTTTGAAAATTGTCCAAACTCTGGGTTGGAGTAAAACGCAGTGCCTAGCAGCCACACTGCCTCCTGACAGTCACATGACATGACAGTTCCCTCCACACGGGTGATCTTCACCACTCTTGCCCCTACCTACCTCTCTTTCTGGGAAAAAGCCTCTGTCTTCTCTGAAGTGAGCCATGATAAAATGTGTGTCTTTCACATGCACAAATGTCTCAAGGGTGCACTATTATAAGGAAGCTGTGCAGCCAGTTAGATCTATGTAGTCGTGGGGAAAGCAGAAAAGGGTTCCACCCACGGCAATGTTCTGCCCTTAATGGAAGAACTTGGCCTAACTTCACACTCATTTGAAAGCATTTAACAGCAGTAGGCTGGGAGATGGACTATGACAAATGCATCTGGATGATAGAATCTTTTGTCTCAATGGTATTTTGTTGAAGAATAACAACAACTTTGGAGCTCAGCGTCTTTTACAAAAAACTCCCGCACTGAATAAGTAGGAGAAAATTGTTTCACATCTTAAAAGGTCCTGAAAATCCAGATGCATGAGAAACAGCTGTACAACACGTAGCTTAAAGCAATGCACTTCTCCCCTGCCCTGAACCCCACTGTATTTAGCCAACAAAGTGAAAGTTCACTGTGCTACCTTACATCACTGTTGATGGGGATAGGAGGGACAAAGACACTTTATTTGCTCTACTGTGTAGTGACCAGAGTGTGCGATAATCCTTAAGTAACAGGACACTCCAAAGGGAACAGACTGGGGGGTATGAATGCACTAACAAATAGGACTTGCACAAAAGACATCCCCAGGGACACAGCTTCATTTCACAGGTTCTGCCTGGAGCTTGGCTCTGCTGCCCAGCCCTACCCAAAGGCAGCCTGAAAAAACAGTATGGGATGAAGAGAGGTAATTCGTTTTTTTGGTTTTTTAAATAACAAATATATGTTTAGAGATTGTCAATATCCACTAGTAAGCCAATAAATCTACAAAATTTTACTTCCTATTTTGCTCCAACTTTCTTCAGAGTGTTCATTAGTTCCTTCTGAAAGTGTGTCTTTTTCTGCTAAACAACCACAGCCAAAAACTTTCAGGCTGTATCCAGCCAAATGTTAATGTTGTTAGAAGCAGTGATAATTATGCAAAGAGTCACTTCACTGGTCACTGAAGGTGAGTTCTGTATTCAACCTGAATACAAGCAGATTATTGTGGAAGAAGTGAAGAAGCATAAAATTGTACCAAATTCCAAAATTCCCCTCTGACCCTCCGTAGTTAAAAATGTTGCTGGAAAAACTGAGAGACCTTTGAAGGCTTTTGCCATGTTGTAGAAACCAGTGCAGATCACAGTGTACTCACTGATGCACTCACTGCCTGGATAAAAGATTCATGCATAGGGACTGGGTAGCACTGCTCTGATGAGCATTTCCTTATGTATTTTGTTCAGACAGTTGCAGTGTAATAAGAAACACTGTACTTCAATTTCTCCACAAGTTTTCTTCTCTCTGTGATCTCAAATTTTGTTCCTATAATTACTTTTTTTCCCTCCCCCTCTTCTGCAAATTTCATTGAGCCATCTCTGGGAGCTTCTCTTCATGTTAATGCCCTTTTACTTGACGCTGAATTAATTAAGGATGAAACTGGAACAGTGACTCATAGCAAAGAAGCAGAGTTCCTTATTAGTAATAAGCAAAGAAGGCCACAAGAACCCACTGCTTCCCGGGTCCAACAATGCCTTCCTTTTGTGTGTCGTTCCCACATTGATCATGTTAACTGATGCCTCTTTAGACACTAATTGTTACATTGATGAGTCTGAATTGGATGGTTTCACTATTTGGGAGCTTTTGGGGATGTAATCTCCAAAAAGGTGAAAGTGCTAATTATATTGGTAATTACTTTAAAGCTCTAATCCTACTTTCACCAGTGTCCATTCCCATGGTAACAGTAGCAGGTACACCAGCATTCAGCTGAGCAGCACTCAGAGCTGTTGGCTATGTCAGCAGTGGCTGAGGTCGGAACGACAGTATACAAATTGTGCATACAGATGTTCCAAGATCCCATAGGTTTCTTTGACACAGACCTAACTTAAAATACAAAAAAAAAAAAAACAACTATGCCAAAATTTAGTTTCTTTCTTTACGAACTATAGTGGCTTTTAAAAATCTTTGTTTTTATCCTTAGGTGAGCTGGCTGGTCTTCCAGAGGCTGGTCTGCAGCCAGAGTCCTCCGGGGAAATTCTGTCTGACTCAGCAACTGTCTTTCTTCCTGCAGCCTCTTGGGCTAAGAACAACAGCTTTGCCACTTCCTGACTCTTGGGCCTTGTCTACTAGGCAAATTTCGAGAAGGAAATTCCCACCAGTGCTTTGAGCGTGTCTGAAATTGTAAATGGACTGTGTTTAGAATGGTTTATGTCACTGACTCAACAGTCAGTATTAAACTTACTTAGGCCGTTGTCAGCTACAGGAACTTCCTAGGTACTTAAGCTTTTAATGTGTAATTGTGGTGTCTCCCTGAATGTTGTAAATACAAATTATTAACATTTTCTTTATGAAGTAGCACGATTCCAGGCTGTGGTAGTTGACAATACACTGTGCTCAGCAAAGCCAAGCATGACATTTCTGTGCAATGGAGTGAAAGTTCTGAAGGGATCTGAGTGGAGTTATGAGCAAGAGAAAATCATAAGTTATCTTGCTTTTTGCCTCAGTGAGCTTCAGAGCTCAAAACAAAACGAAACAAAACAAAACTCCACCAAAACAAAGCTCCAACAAAAGAGCCAACCAGCTTCAACAGTGCTTTTCAACAACTCACTTCAAGAGAGAGTGTTTGGCTTTACAGACAGGTTCCTCCACAGGGTATTTTAAGTTACATCATAATTCAATAAGGATCATAAAGATTCTGTAGTATAAATTCTTTCCCAGTGATTCTGGAAGTATCAACAGCTCAAAATACATTTTTTCTGGTATTAGCACTGGTACACTTTAAAAGAAAATGCTTTGTGAGCTAATAATTTTTTCTAATTTTAGCTGAATTAAGTTTATTTAATTCTGCAATTTATACTAAATTTCACTTTTGAGCAAATCTGCTGTTTACAGTGATATTATACCTATTCTGTTTACTTAAATAAGAACAATAGGGAAACCAGGGATAATAATATATGATACCTTAAGGTTTAAGGATGAACTGGATAATCATAAATTTTGAAGATCAGGGTACTTTATTTATTTCTATCCAAGTATAGTACCATAAATATTTGCATTTGTTTTAGTTACTTTCTTTTATTCTTGGCATAGCTTTTATGACACAGGATCACTTTTCCAATTTTACATACCTGAAGTAAGTGAGAGTTAATATTTGGGCATGTTTTATCTTCTCTAATTTCAAGCAAAGAAAGACTAACTTAGGTTCATAGTACTTTTCATGCTAAGAGATGACTTACACTGTTCTCTATGTGGCAAGGCCCTTAATGTGCTACCAAAGGAAAACTTCCAAGTGATAGGTCTACCTGAAGAAGAGAAAGGGAATGGAAAAAGAAAGGGAAAGGAAAAGTTGCTTTTGATAAAAAGGGTTTTTCGTGGCTAGCAAACTTGACAGTGGGGAAACAAAAAAGAATTGTTGACAATGACATTCATATAGTGCTGCTGTTGTTTTACTGACAAGTGTCATGGTTACTAATCACGAGTCCCTGTATTGGGATGGCGGACATGGTGGTGCTGGGTTCACAGCTGGACTCTATGAACCTTAGTGATTCTATGTTTTCCTTGAATCCTTCTACTTACACAAACAAACCATGTTACTGAGTATCAGAGCTTGATAGAGTGTTTACACAAAGGCAACAGTGTGAGACATCTTGTTCCATCCTCTTGTCCTCATTTGGCTTTTGATTATTTAAGATGTCCTGGGGTTAAAGGCCCATCACGTTTCTCCTGTGTTTTCTGTGTGGTTGCACATTAGCTATAAATTACTTTGTCCTATGCAACATGTCTGACAAATATTCCAGCTCCATAAGAGTTGGAATAATGCAGAGGAGGTCTCTCATATGTTTCTCTCTGTCAGAGTGCTTTAAAGACGACTTCTAGGAAGAGAAACCTGGGAAAACCAAGACTTTATAATCTCCTCTGCCTCTGAGTGGACAGCTATAGAGCCTGATGTCCCGTCTCCGAGAAAACTCAAGAGTCCTCTACAGCTGTAAAACAAGCAGGCTAAATTAGAGCATATGATGTTGTTTTACATTCTGGCAGAGAGATAGCTATCATCCTTATTTTCCTCGTGGACAAATTTAATAGGTGAACTGGAGATAGAATACTCATAAATGTGTACAAATGAAATAGCAGAATTAAGGATGTTTAATTGGTTTTCACAGAGGTAACAATTTGAAACTACAAAACTGAAAGAAAAGCAGTTCTGAAGATCCAATAGCATACTCTGCTCATTTTTGATTGTATTCTGCAGAGCAGGCAAACAACTGGCATCTGGAAATGAAGAATCTAACACAGCAAGCCTGCAGGTGGCTGGGTCAGAGAAAAGGACGGTTGATCTGTTTTGTTGAACACTTAAAATTTACATGCAGAATATCTAATAATTTGACTACTTCATTCCAAGTGCCATTTGTATTTGACAGTAAAACTTTTATGAAGCAGAACTAGAGGATACAGAAGGAAAAGAGCAGGAGGGAGAGCAGAGATAATCATGGGAACAATTGTGTGAGCAAATATGGATGTGCTTTAGTAGAGAGGAAAATCTGGAGAAGGTGGAAGAAGGTAAACCTGCACCATTTGCACATGATACAAATGACTCAGACTGGAACTTTGGAGAACCATTTCTATATGTTTGCACTCATGTTTAAGTCCACTTTGCAGAAACAAAATGATAAATTCTCTCTATTAGAGAGAATCCCGCTCCAGTCACGCTGCAGGTTGTTTCCCACTGAAATGTGGTTCCCATGTTTGGATTTGTCTTCATTTGTACCTTCAGTAATGAGGGCTTGGGCTGTGCTTTGCTGACAACAAAACCATTCACCTGGGCTGCTCCTGACCTTGAGTTTGTCCCCATATACTTTTATTTATTCCCTTCACGTGTCCTTTGCCATGTGGCATTTTGCACTTTTTAGAGGAAGCTGTGCAGCCACCTGTTCTTATTGGCAGGCTAAATTGGCAAAATGTTTCTCAAATGCCCAAGGCTGATTTACAGGGAAGAAAACAACAAAGTGTAAGCATATTGTGACTTTCACCACCCCTGAGCAATGAAGCACAACATCGGAAGCTTTTGTAAGGCAGGTGGCATGCCAAAGTCCACACAGGGGCTGTGCCAACCCAAGGAGTTTTGAATGGCTAAAGAAAACACATATGATCACTTTTGCTGTTCTTCTGGTAAGCTATTACCATAGTATTTAGATGTCACGAGCCTGCAAGAGTAGAAACTTACCCGGTTTATCAAGCTGAACTGCTTTTTAAATTGATTTATCTCTTCTTGTTCCCCTGCCAGGTCTAAGCATTTTGTGGCTTGCCTGGGGCCTTCAGCAGCAAGGAGAGGAACAGCACGGCAGCTCCACTGCTGGCCAGCAGTTGTGGGGGGACTCGCTCCTCAGATCCCAGAAGCAGAAAGTTGTGCTGTTTTGGTGCCCATGCTGCCAGGCATACCCTGCTGGTCAGTGTCACCAGAGAGCCCTGCGGACCGAGCGCCACGCTGGGTGACCCAGCTGCATCTGTCAGCCGCATTTCCTGCGGCAGCTTAGCAGATATTGACACACAACCAACAGCAGTTCAGTGACTTTGACACGTTCCTCCCACACTGCAGCACCTATGATTTGTATTAAAAGGCGTACCAAGTGCTGCAATTGCTAAATAAGGGAGGTTCCCTCTCCCAGGTTGTGTACCCTCCAAAGGGTAGGGATTGCTGCACTCCTGCTACCCGTGGTCTGTGGCAGACCAGGACAGAATTCAGAGCTTCTAAATCCTAGATTATCGAATTAACAAGATTATCCTTTCACTCTGAAAACAAGATTGAGAGAGAGATTTTGATAACACCCAAAACTTGTTACATTTAATTGCCTGGAACTGTAAAACATTTAAATTTTAAGCTTAAGGAAAAGACCAACCTACCCACAACTCCAGTGGTAAAGTGTAAAAGTGCCACCTTGATCTTACAGATACAGGTACATGTCAGTTGCAAGGCTGTTTGAAAGTTATACTACTGACATGTCTTTTATTTTAAATAGCTCTTGTGACATTATGAATGCTTTCATAATGAAAATAACTTGTTCCATGAAAGAGCAAATGTCCTAGTACTTAAATACATGCTGCTGCCATGCCCAAGTCTTCTGCTTAATGGCATTAGAAGCAGCAGTTTGTCCTGATCAACAGCTCTGCTAACATTCTAGATACCACAGAGAGCCAGAACAGGTGCATCTCCCATAAAAAAGAGTTTTTATAGGCCAGGTTTTCTATAAAGTGCTGGGTGTATGCAGTTCTGCAAAGCAACTTCCAGCACTGGGTACTTGGGCTTCTCTCCACATTTCTATTATAAACTCTTTTCTGATATTTATGATATGTCTATATGAAGAATTGTATTACACCGAAGCAATATAGCTGTAGCCACATCAAAGTAATGAATTGTCTAAGGGAAAGAAAAAGCCACAGACAAATCTTAAATTTAAAATACATCTTTGTCATAGAAATCTGTAAATCCAAAGGTGACTTCAGCTGATCTCTCCCAAAAATCCAACCACACACTTTCCCTAGCTTCTCTTGCAGCAGAGGTGGACCTCTTCTATTGCTTCCTCTTCACACCTTTTCCAACAGACCAATTCCCTTCTTCTTTACAATATTGCCACCCGCAGCCTGTCTGTTTTTTGGGGTCTGCTGAGGTGAAGAAACAGAGTCCCCCTCTGTGACCAGATTCTTGCAGGTGCAAGATTGTTGCAACATTGCAACAGATACAGCCTATGCATGTCTGTGTGAGGATGCCCACAGGCCAGGCTCGATGGGGCCTTGAGCAACCTGACCCAGTGGGTGGCATCTCTACCCACAGCAGGGGAGTTGGAACTAGATAATCTTTAAGATCCCTCCCGACCCAAGCCATTCGATCATACTGTGATAGGGCCTGGCCTCCATTGGGCTCCTTCCCACACACTTTGGTCAAACCATAGCAGCACTTCAGTGACTGCAATGACAGAAGTGTTAGGACATCCAAACCGCTCCTCTCCTCATGGCAGAACATGGTGGATTGTCACTGTTAGCATTACACATCAGTGCGCCCTCCTGGTTACCTGGTGTGCATGTGGGGAACTCATATACCCACCAAGAGACTACTTATGTACTCTATATGGAGGCAAAAACTATGTCCAGACATGACCCTGTCACATGTCTGGATGTGCACTCAGCATTTGGTGGGAGCTATGAAGGGTTTCATCATGTCAGCTTTAAGTTCAGGTAAAACATACCATGGAAGGAGCTTTATCTCTGTCTCCCTTCGCTGCTCCTCTTAAAAGGCTCTGTTGTCCTGAGCTGGTGTCAGAGTGCTTCATTTCAGCTCCAAACACTAGTTTTTGAGCACAATGATGGCTGTGCCCAGGAGCTGGCAGTACTGCCTAGCATGGCCTCAAGGAGAGAGGAGAAAATATCACGTAATTGTAGATGTGTTTGCTTGAAACTTGTGTGGTAGGAATATGAGCTGTGGAAAAACTGCCATTAACATGCATGCAGAGCTAGGTCTGTCCTCCAATCAGTATTTATTGAAATGAGAAANAATAATAAAACCAACAAAAATAACAATAATACATGAAACCACTACAATGTCTTAGACCAATTCCATGAGACTTTATTGCTTTATCATTTAGCTTACTAGCATGATCTGCATTTCAAGCAAAACTCAGGCAGGCCATGATAATGAGGGAACGCAGAGCTGTACCTGATGGCAAATGGCCCTCTCCCAAATTCCCATATTCCCAAAGCAAGGAACTTCCACTTCCTCACTGAAATCCCCTTTTAATTGTTTAAATACACAGTTTTATTGTATTATTCCATTAATTTTTCCCGAGGTTTATAATTTGTATAAAATCCACTGTAAATCAGAAATATGCAGTATCTAGGCTGTGTTACAAATGTCCATGCTCCAGGAAGGGATTTGATAGATTTGGAAATCAGCACACTGCTGTACACGTTGCACGGTCTGGCTGCAGCAGAACAGCTGCGGGACCTCAGCCTTCCCCTCAGGCTGTTTCATGCCTCTGCCACTCACTGCCTGTTGGCCAACAAGAGTCAATGTAACTTGTGCGCTGTGCTGCAGCCCACGCCTTCGTCGGCGCAGAGGCGCAAACCTCGCAGCGCGGGTCAGGAGCAGGCAGCACATTCTTGTTGCCTTCCTTTCCCTGCGAGGCTGGAGGCCCCACTCCGTCACAGCAGCCCTGTTTGCCCAGGGTACTGACAGCTGTCTTCCTCCAGCTCTGCAGCCAAGAGGCTCCTCTTACCACCACAGTGCCTTGTGTCTGAAGTGTGTCTGTGCTCAAGGGCTGGGAAAGTTTCTCTTTTTTTCCCTATAGCGTGTTTTAGTTTTGAAAATTAAATCTGCAGAGAAAAGGGTATACAGATTCTGCTACCGGAGCCAAGTCTTTGTTACAAATTTTGTGATATAGCATACATACCTTCAAAGTCTCACCTTATTTTGCCCATTAAAGAATTATTTGCATAGGGAGGCTTTGATTCTGCATGGCTGGATAAACTGTTGGTATGAAAGTTCTTTCCTTTAACAAACTACTGTTATATATGGAGGTGGCTCTGAATTTTAAATTACCCTACATACTCCTCTGACAATTCTGTATTGTGTTTTGGCCCAAACATGCCTTAATGTCACTCTCTTTTTTTGCTTTCATTTCACTTGTTAAATTCTTTTGCCTGAAAAATGCCACTTGAATGCTGGGGAGAAACAGTTATTTGAAAGATAAAAGTGGTTTAAAGTGAAAGATTTTTAGAGATGAACACATATGCCAGAACCAAATTTCAGCAGGAATTTAATAAGATACTATTTTTAACTATCAAATTGAACTTAGTTAATATACATTCCTGAAACTACTAGCACATGATATACCAGTAATTTTTCTAATAAAGGTTGTTTAGCAACTCAGGTTAACAAGCAACAGGGTAGGATTATTAAAAATAAACAGAACCCTAAAAATATATATTTACCATCCTAACTTTGACAGATTTGCATTCTCTGGAGTATTTTAGAACAACAAAACATCAGTGGACATATGAGTTCCATGTACTTGACAAAATCTTACAACCACTTCAGTTCAGACCATTTTAGTTGAATATTTAGACTACTCTGTTTATTTGATTTGCTGTTTGCTTATTGAATACTGATTTTTTAGTGCACCCCTTCCATAAGGCTTTTTTTCTCCTCAAAAGCAACAAAATACACTAGTGACATGTGTAATATGGTTAGAGTTATTGATCTTGAATGTTTATCATTGTCTTTTGCTGGATTTCTATGGCCTCTGCAAAAGTCTGCAATTTTTTCTGTTCAGCTAAGTGTAGTATCATTGGTGGAAGTAGTGGTGGAAACAATACAATCCCACTTAGCAGTTCATCAAGCAGAAGAATGGTTTTGAAAGGAAAACAATTATCAGCGTTCAAAGACAGGAGTAATAAAAGTGATGGTGATCTGTCCACCTTAGTGCTGCAGTCCTTGAACTGAAGCCAGGAGTAGTAGTAAACCATTGATACATATTTTCCCAGCAAATAAACATTAAAAATTATTTGTAAATAAGCTTTCACTTTTTAAAATGAATCTGAAGGACCAAGAAAAAGACTATTGTATCTCTTTTAAATCTGCAATAATGCCACAGCATAAAAGTGCTATTCCTTAAAAGCATTTCCTAAAAGTCATGCATGAATGAATACTGTACAGGCATCAGATTTGGAACAGAACTGTGGCTGTTTATTTATTGTAATCAGAAAACCTGCTTTCCTGTGTCCTAAAGTTTTGTTTGTTGTGTTTTTTTGGTTTTTTTTTAATCAACCAAGATACAAGATTATTTATAATTGCAAAAAACCTTAAACCCCAACTAAACAAAAAACTCCTTGCTTGTTTTCTTCAGCTGACGAAAAAGTGATTTTTTTGTTCTTATATTACCTAAGTTGTATTAGCATAGATGTTGTAGAACTGTATTTTAGCCAATACGAGAGTGGCTAATACTAGTGAAAGGATTATCTTTGAATTTCTTCAAGTAAATATTGCTTAAAAATATTTTACTGGAAAAAACAGTACTGGATCTTGGGTTAAAAAATTAAAAACAAATTGAATGGAATTAAGTAATATTGTGGTTTGACATTGGCCAAACACCAAGCACCCACAAGAGTCATTCACTTACCCTCCCCTGCTGCAGTTGGCNAAACAGGCTTCTCAAAAACCGCTGTGCCGTGGGTCTCTCATCCATGGGGTGCAGTCCTCTAAGGCTAGGCTGCTCTGCTTTGGAAGGACGGGCCCTGTCCCTATCTCTGGAAGCAGGGGCCCTTTCTTTCTATCCGGGTCTCCCACGGCATCGCAGCCCCCTCCAGCATCCACCTGCTCCGGTGTGAGCACTTCTCCCCCGGGCTGCGAGTGGGTCTCTGCATCATCCCCCATGGACTTTGTGCATTACAGGGGCACAGCCTGTTTCGCCCTGGTCCTCACCATGGCCTGCAGAGGAATCTTGGCTGTGATGCTTGTGGCACCTCCTCCCCCTCCTTCTCCACTGACC
>WBMY01011583.1:43221-56287 GCA_013397315.1 Donacobius atricapilla | reverse complement strand
GCCGCAATGGTGCTGTCTGTCTGTGGCGCCTCACCACCCCGGGGACGAACTGCCCGTGCGCGGTTCTGATTGTCTGCTTAAACATGTCATCGGAGAGGTGCTCCCAGTCTCTCTAACGGGGCCAGCAGCATGTCCACGTTCAGAGCCGCCAGAGATTGGCTCTGTTGGACATGGTGGGAGCTGCTGGCAGCTTCTCACAGAAGCCACCCCTGTGACCCTCCCCTGCTACCAAAAAAACCAGGTCGTGCCAAATTAACACAAGTAATCAATTGCCTCTACTTCTTTTAGTATATCAGTTAGCACCCCTAACATCTGAATGATTAGCCTGTATTTTACAGTTAAAGTGCATGGCACAAGATATCTCTAAACAAATGTAATCATACTTTTACGATATTGTGCTTAGCATTATTACACTAAAAAAGCACACTTCTTCTCCGTTCCAGCCTGAAGAAAATCAGTGCCTTGTAATCTAAACATCCATTTTCAGTAAGAGATCTAAGCAAAACTCTCTTTTTTCAGCTGGTAATGGGATTTGGAGATTCTGATTCTTTACTGCATAGATGCCTATTACGGAAATTCTTAATTTAGTTTGAGGTCTAAGTCAGCAGGAAATTCCCAGCACTAACAGGGGCTGCTCAAAGTCTCGGGATTCTCAGAAGCACTGTTTAAATGAGAAAACCCAGTATGCCTTTTCTGATAAAAAATCTTAATGCTGGAAAATATAAGATAAAATAACTGAAATTTCATGCTGCATATATAAAACTTAGGTTAATGTCAGCTTAAGACATATTGATTTTGAGTTTTCTGGTTGAGGACTAATGTGATGTTCATAATGGGAAATTTATTTTGCACCCAAAAACACTTTTAACTGAGATTTTGGAAAATACGAGCATCTTCTAATGATTTTATGTTGGTCAGAGAGTGGGCTTCTCTATCACTTTTCCCATATGAAGCTATCTACATTGGAGAATTAGTTGTTCCTTAATGAATCTGCCATTTTTAGAATTTTTTCAAGAACATTTTTAAGAGAAAGAAACGTAGACTTACACTCAAAGTCTCTCTTCGATCTTTGTTCTACTGTATTTACTGCACTGGTAGCTTTTACATTTCTGCCTTTGCCTCTCTTCCCCTGCGCTGTTAAACTGCTGCAGAGCACTAACAGTTTTCTATGCTCACTTGATGTGCAAAACTGTCTTTCACTTTTTGTAAAGTAACAGCCTGTACTGTAGATAAACAGAACACTGACCTCACACAACAATGTCATTAGAAATGCAGTATTTGTATTCAAACTAGTTTTCATTCTGTATATAGATAGGAGTCCTGTCTTGTGTTTATTTACTATGGGCTATCCCCATCTGGAAAATAATGATATGTATTGTAAAAAATTAAAAATAAGGGGCAGATTAAATTTAAGTGAGATTAAATCAAGTTCATTTTATCTCTGCTGTGGTTATGTTATGTTATGTTTGTTATGTTATGTTATGTTATGTTATGTTATGTTATTTTCTTATGTTACGTTTGTTATTCTATGTTATGTAACTGAAATTTGTAATCTACACAAAAATATCTGAGTGTGGAAGAGAGAAACAGCAAAGTATTTCTGTGAATTATTTGTCCACAAACAGCATAAGGAATTAATTTTAAACTAGGTTTCTGTTATGTAAATTGCCATCAATGGAAATGGTAAACTTAGAATACAACTGTAGACTGTTCCATGTAATTTTTAACTGCAGTGTGACTTGCTTGCTCTTAATGTTTTTATCAGCAAAGTTTAACAAGTATTGGCAAATGCCAACACAGAGAATTGATAAAAGATGGATTTTACAATGACATTGGGTATATAGAAGCCTTCTTTAAAAAGATTTTGTTCCTTAAAAATGGTCAGCTTCAATATATATGAAAATGTTTCTTAAAAAACAAAACTAACAAAAGAACAAACAAACAAACAAACACCAACAAAAAAGAGTATTTGCACAGTATTTTTTTTTTGTTTAAAACACCTAGTGAATAGATGCCTCTCTCTCTCTAAATTTATAAAATATTTTCTCTGTTTAAAATTTATGTGATTTAGACAGCGAAGATCACAAGATCTGAAACTCAATCTTTTATGATTCAGTAGTCAGTAAAGGAAAATGAAAGAGGTGTACAAAACATTTAAAATTACAAACATATACATATGCTTACAAAACGTTCAATACTCCGGTTATATAAAAGGCTGCAAGTCACCTAAAAAAAGTTTATGTGTAATATAATTCATTTGGATGCCTCAACATATTTAACACCTGACTAATTAATTTCAAGCATTAGAGAACAACTAAAATATATAGCAGTTTAATTTTTTAACCTGGGCACTAGGTGAATAGTATATCTGAGTATACCTTATTAAGGACAAGATAAATATCCTTTATTTAGATGGCCCATGTTTGCTGCACTGTTGTACTGCCACAGTGGATTTTTCCTACATCTGTGATGAGAATTGTCAAGTGGGATAAATTAGCAGAGTCCTAGGGCCTCCATTGTAACTGTACTTTCTGTGAGTAGCACATCCAGCTCATGGCAGAGGAAGTGCTTAGGAATCTTACTTCCTCTGAAATAAACGGAATTAAGTGCCAAAATACGTTTACTGGCTCTAGATTCAGTCTTTTATTTAGAAGTGTTTAATTAATTTCAGTCTTAAATCCTCAAGTGGCTGTAAACAACCACAAGGCTCTGGTAGAGCATTGTAAGGCCGAAACCAGGAAAGTACCGAAATCCAATTTAAATTTTTTGTTATAAGTTCCAGAGATGATGTTACATATTTATTGATTTCATTATGTGGAGTATGATATTTGTGTAGGTCTGCAGTTTTCTTTTTGGAATGGTGTGCTGGACCAAAGTGAGTATTTTATTACCTATCTCTTCTGTCCTCTCCTTACCCTTCCCTCCTCTCTATCCTTCCACTTACTAGCCTCCCTCTCCTTTGTAGTCATCTTCACCATAGACTTAATGACTTTTCCCCCTCCTTTGGTTGTCTTTACCTCATTTTCCATCAGACAATCACTTCTGCTCTTCGACAAAGCCCTAGGAGAAAAAGCAAGTTACTCTGAAGAGAGAGACGGGTGTTGAAACAGTGGATGAAGGGGTGGTGTGACTATTGCACTGTGGTAAGAAAACATAGACATGGCAGCCTTATGTCTAACTTGTTGTTTGCCCCAACTGCATATCCCTGCTTATTCTGCAGAATGAGAATGCCCATGTTTTCCCAGACATATGTGACTATACTAGTTTTGAAAACTGGTTCACCTCCTTTCATTTCCTTTTTCAGCTTCCCTGTTCTCCCAAGACGAAGACCACTGAATATCCGTCTGTTCTACTTGATAATACTTATTTTCATTTAAATCCTTCATTTTCTCGCAGTTGTACTTTAACTTGAGAGTACATACTATACTAGCTGCTCACATCCATTTCCACTTCAGTCACCAACAGGTATTACTGTCTAAGTATTATTCTTCATGGTTCTCAATGTTAGCAGCTTCTCCCTACACTGAAGCCTTCTTAAGTAGAATCCGTACTTATACTTTCCTAAAGGATCACTCCCTACAGTTTTCAGAGTGCTGATTCTTCGATTACAAAAAACCTAACATCTGCATTTCCAGAAGCCTGTATGCACAGGCAGCATAAATGAAATTTGCCAGGACTTTTATCTGCTTCAAACACAAGAAAATAGAACAACTGTTGGGACACCTGCATGATATTTGGATGTGGTAAAACTGGCCTCTTCTCAACTCATTCCACATTGGTCTGCTGGGACTGACTTATCTATTCCCTTCTTCACCGGAGACCAAAACACCTCTGTTTATCGCTCTGCTCTTAACCGTTCAGAGGCTGCACATTCTCTGAATGACGGCTGAACGATTCATTCAGCTCCAGGAAGGTCTTCGGCATTCATTAGCAACTAATCAATCTCCTTTTTATTGCAGTCCCTTAAATGGGAGAGAGAATGCAGCATTGATGCAGCACTGGCTCTGGGTGATTTCCATCTTCATGCAATCATTATGGAAATAAAGGTTTCATAGGACATTTTCTATATGTAGTAGAACAGAAGCAGTCTAATCTTCTCTTGAAGCACAGTCATTGCTTTCAATGTTGGAATAACGGACAAGACAGCCATATAATAATAATTTTGGCATCTTAAATTCAGTTTTTATTCCCCTAAGAAATGCTCTCTTTCCAGTGAAGCTTGGTTATTTAAAATTTTGGTAGCTAACAGTGGCTCGTGCCTCTTCTTTATTGATAAGGGATGATGGCAGAGAACTTTGACATGTCTGCTGCACTACTGAGAGTTTCAGAACTTTTCCCTTCTAAGCTCAAGCAGTTGAGAGGAGGGGAGGAAGGAGAAAATGTGTATGGTGGGGAAAAGAGCAAGGGAAAGAAAGGAGTGTTTTCCACTGAACATCTGAGAGTGACTAAACTATTGCTTTTGCTGAGACATCATTATTTTTAACTAGCTCTTGAAACTTCTAGTATGGTCACTGTTTGGAATGTACAAATCAAAGCAACTGAACTGAGCAGTTAGGGAAAGAAGAGATCTGCAGAGTGCAGCTGGTTGTTAGGAGCAGAGGAGTTTTAAATGCCTACAAGTAACACTGCAACCCTCACCTGCTACCTCTTACACAGCTTTTCACATTAATGGCATATTAACCATGCAAAACAAGATTTACTGGCTGATGTTCCTTTCTCAGGATTACCAGCACAAGTAGTCCATAACAGGGGCAAATTGAACACCTGCCCTGCTCCCCTTGCCTGTATCCAGCCAAGACACTTGGGCTGGATACATGCAGAATGGTCTTGGATTTTATCTGAGCCTTGTTGACAACATCAGGTGTCAGCCTCTGAGTTCTCACTGTGTACGCTGGCATCAGCACTGCCTACAGCAAACTGACTTCAGTATGTCTTTCCTAGACAAAACTCAGTTAGGCTTCTCCTAATGTATGCAGCTAAAAGCAGGATTGCTGGTAATCTATTTTTTGTTCTCCAGATGTGGATTATGCATGATATTTTATTTGGCATGGCAATGGAGCAGCAGTACAAGTGCCATGAGCTGCCTATGGCAGCCAGACATTGTGGCCCTCATTTCTACAAGACCTAAGCTCCTTCCACTCCGTGAGGAGGCTGCTTGTTGTGAGGGTCTGTAAGTGCCCTCTGAAGCTCTGTATTTGATTTCTGCTGAACAAGGCAATGAAAATGGCTTGCTGTGCTGTGTTACAAGCTTGCAATGTTGTAATGAGGAAGTGAAGTTCAGGGGCAAGTAGGGCCTTTCTTAGCTTCCTAAACATTCCAGCATATTTTCAGCTTTGGAAAGACAGGAAGGCAGTAACTCAGACAAACATTATGTGTGCCACATTTAACAAGCATTGGATGGGTATGTAGGCTTTACCTTATCTCAGCAGTGAGTACATACTAAAACTCTATCACATGGAATTAAGGTGTTTCAATGATCACAGAGTTAGTGTACTTTTCTGATTCAGTGTAAACAAGCCCTTAGCTAATGGATCTAGAGACAGGTGCAGCATCTTATTTCTATTAGCAATATCAGTGAAGGCAATAAGCTTGCTCCTATGAAAAATGTCTCTGCATTTGAAAAAGCAGATCCTTATATTTTAAATTTCTGTGACAGTAGCATGCCTGTTAAATTACCTGACTTTCTGGCACATCATTTACTTTTTCTAGACATGTGTGATTCACATAGCTTTTGTGTCTATGTATTTGTATTGGCATTTACCCTCTTAGAATGAAAGAGAAATTAAGTCTATGCCACAAGCATTTCACACTGTAGGAGTGAATGCTTTCACTTCAATATTTGTGCACATATGTGTACATATACAAACATATATATGTACATGACACATTGTTTTATATACATATACATCTCATATAATATTTCACATTTAGGCTTTTGTGGATCAATTATGTGTGCGTGTGTGTGTATGTGTATGCAAAACTATTTGTTTTATGCTTGTATTAACATATGAAGACATGGTTGAACTAGCGGCAAAATATCTTATATAGTAAAAATAGATATCTGATGGAAAAGAACACAACCACACTGTGGCAATTTCCCATTTCTTCAGAGTATGATAAGAAAATGTCTGCATAGTTCTAAAATGCTGAACAGCCTGACAAGAACAGTGCCATTTACTTTGAGTGTCTTAAAAAGCAGTTTATAAATATTCATATCTTAGAGGATTTCTCTCCCAAAGGTTGTGCAGGGGCTTAATTCAAGAAGGTTTCTGTCAAAGATAAAGAAAGAACTTGAAACCACAACAAAAATTTCTCTCATTTAATACAATATTGATACACCTACATTGGTGGTTTTCAGATGAAGGTGTCTACTACTCATAAAGAACTGTGGAAATCAGCAGGAGAGAGCAACCAAAGCTTGAAATATTTTAAAGTTTATCCCTCATAGCAGTAATGACATCATGTTCCTGAGCTACTCATGGGTATTTTAAAGAACTGTGCTGCTAAACCTCACCTAAACTTCTCCACAGATTTCCACTGCTAAATTTAGAATTTATTGCCTTTTGTGTACTAGAAGATGAACATCACTTTTCTAGATAACATGGCTGGCAAGAAGTGACAATACAAAGTACCTTGTAGAGAAATCCACAAATCAACAAACTTCAGAAAATTAGCCACTATGCAAGACACACCAGGAAAAAAGTCTCAGAACTGTCTTGCAAGGAGCAGGCCTTGCATTTGAATTAACTTCCCAAAACCACCTATCAATCTAATAGTGCAAAATGGAAGCCCTCATTGATAAAAATATTCATGTCTATTGTATAATACTCAATGCTGGTATATATCCAAAAAATTGTTAGATAATTACAGCATTTACACTTCCTTGACGACTTCTTCTTTCTCACATCTCTTTGTAAACAACAGTTCCAGTATTAAACTCGCAGTCCAAAGCAGACCTCCCCTATACTAACACTCATTAGAATGAAACATTGCTGGCACAGCCAAAGTAAACTTCATGCATATTGACATATTTAATATAATTGGTATCAGTGTCCAAAAGAATTAATTTCCATGGGTTTTCTTCATACTCTTTAAAATGTGATACATTATACTAAGTATCACACATCCTCGTGAGAATTACATGCATAGAACTCATCAAATGTTATTCACTACAATGAACTGACACAGATTACAGATCACAGACTAAACACAGCAAAGGGCAGGAGAATAATTATTTAATTTAAAAAATAGTCTATCTCTTGCATAGAGCAGGGACTAACAAGGGACTTCGAAGTCGTGTTTAAAAAGTAATCCTGGGAACTACATTCTTAATGGAAACAGTAGCAACATTATTTTAAAGCTGACAGTTTTCATGCTGATTCATCCACTGTCCATTCATCTTAGCAGCTGTTTTCTCACCAGTGTTTTAATTGATTAAACTAATTTTTATTATAATAAAACCAATACATCCCTCTTGTATTTAGTTTGGGTTTTCCTCCTTCCAAGTCCTCATTAATGATGTCAGTCAAGTCAAAAACTTTGTTTTCTCCATTTCTGTCAGTTGATCTAATGAAAGGTATCACCTTTTCTACAAACTTTGTCTAATTTATATCCCACAGTGTCAAAATTCATTGAAGATGTCTCTCACCTGACCTGTATGTCCCTTTAGTCTGAATGTATGTTGTTTAATCACAACAGTTAGAAATATATTCATGGAAATGGGTTGATCTGAGGCTGTCATGATGCTCAGACGTAAACTCTGCTACATTGCTAATAACGTGGTTCATCAGAAGCTATGCATTTTCATTTTAGTTTAAGAAAGTAAAATATTTTAAATACTTTTTTTCTAGAAATAGAAATATTTATACCCGTAGACTAAAGGGCATTTCTCAAAGTACTTGATAAAGCCAAGCTCTCTGTTGAGCGCTTTTGCTTGTTTGCAGGAATAGAAATGAGTTAATAGACAACTTCTTCACTTTTGTGGACTGTAAAGTCACAATTTCTATACTGGTGTGGAATAACACTGTAGAATATATCTGCCATGTAAAGATGTATAAAAATATCCTTTTGTGGAGGAAAACAGTAGATGAAACCTCTGAATCAAAACATAAAATATTTATTGTTTACATCTACCATACCTTAGAACATAGGATAGATATAACTGAAAAAATACCTATTTTTGATTTTAAAAAATACTCTGAAATCATTCTTGTCAAAGTAAAATTAAAAATATCTACAATGTTTCTATGGGTTTTCAGTGGTACCAGTGATAAAGTGTTATTTTTAATATTTTCTTTCTCAAAGGGGAAGGCATAAAATACTTGAAAAAGAGAACATTTTAGAACTATGTCATTTGTATTGATGGTGTGAAGAGAAAAAAGGCAAAAAATAAGTAAAAAAAAAAGGAGAACTGAAGATTTCATAAAGAAGACAAATGGGAAAGACAAAATTATTCTTTTTTAATTGAACTAAAAAAGGAATTTCATACGTAGTGAAAGAAATCTGCGATTGCTCTAACAGATTGGAAAAAAAGTAATTATTTTCCCCAAAATGAAACCATCTTTTATCATGAACCATATTTTGTAGATGGAAGATAGTCAAAAGGATTTTTTTAACTTTCCTAAAAATGTTCTATGGTGGCTTTTCTAGAAATCAAAAACTCTTTTCTTAAGGTCCAATCTGTCAGTTTATCTGGCCTAGAGACAGGATAGTTCATCTCACTGGACTGTTTGCATCTCCTTGCTTCGAAAGGATTTACCTTGTGATTCCAAATATGGTAGTCCATAAGAAATTAAATTTGAAATATCATTGAACCAACACTGAAGCCAAGAATTCACACATTGTTAACATTTATTTTTACATGACTGACATTATTCACAGAAAAAAAAACCAAGGGAAAGGTAAAAAAATTATGTGTGCATGCACATAAATGCTAAAGACTAAGAGATTTGTATTGTCAGCATTAGCACCTTCTAAGAAAAATTAATTGTCAAAATAGAGGTAAGCCATAAAATAAATGCAATTCATCCTACAATTAGAGAAGTCTGTTTTTATTTATTGGTTGTGTGATGATGGGTTCTATAGAGCTAGCATAACTGATTTTCTGTAGAAAATCTGACCAGAAGCTGGTACAGCATTCCTTTAGGATTTCTATTTGGACACAAACATCCTCAGCAGCATTAACTGTTACCCTTATAGGATCCAAGAACTTAGCAAAGGTAAGTAATGCTTACCTTTTTTACCAGAGATGTAAAACTACCATCAGTGCATAGGCAACATACTGGGCACATGGTTTATTTTAGGCAACTCCACAGTTGCCTCTTTCTGCCAGCTTCATGTGTAACTCTTTGTCTTAACCTGGTCAGCAAAGGATTTTTGGTTATGATCTACAAATGTCAGGGTCCTTACACAGTATGGCTTCATTTTCATTCCTTTCTCTTCGTTTTCACCAGCACAAGATTTATGTGGGGGGCATCAGCTGTCTAAACAGACCCTTAGGCTAAGAGGTTGCAGCATAGCTTAAAATCAGTGTTAAGGAGATTGTCCAGGAGTAATGCAGTCCAAATCAGGCAAGAGTAAAAGTACCTTAACACCACTTTTGTCTCTTTTCTCCTCCATTATGAAATGCTCCTCCATGTCCCAAGTGTTCTTCAGGATTCTCCAGCTCTCCCATGGTAACCAAGTAAGACAAACAAAAACAAAAAGTCACAATAAAATGGTTAAAAATAACTCTAAAACATTCCTAAACATTTCCAGAACACAGCATATAAAATATAGGTTGTGGTGTTACCAAGGTTTTTTATTGGTGCTCGCATAATACTAGAAAACTTAGTCACACAGTACATTTGCATTCATCATTTTGATTCTACTATTTGAGAAACAAAGCAACCAAATACAGAGAAAATTTACTTGTATGGTATATTTGGCTAGTGTATATTTGGGATTGTATTGAAGTTAGACTTAACAGAGGTTGTTTACTTAGCTTCTTTTAAAATATAGTAGATAAGCATTTAGAAGTTACGGCAACACACTTCTAATACTTAATTACCACTGAATTATACCAGTTATGTGTTAATTTCACCACCATAAATGTGGTGTCATGTAGTTGTGAGCCACATAAATTCAGAAAATGTTACAGTAAGACATTTAGGCAAATTTAAATTATGGAATAGTTAAAATGAACTTCAATATGTACCTGTTAAAGAAAAAAATTACTTATTGCCTCTGTGTCTTTCAGGTGGGTATTACTTCCACTATTTATAATTATTATTATTAGTAAGTATTTATATTGCAATCATGCCCAGAAGTACCACTTCAAATCAAGTTGAAATCCACTGTTCAAGTCACAACCTGGGCATTTAATAAGCAGAAGTGCTTATCCCAGAGGCCTTTCAATATATTTCCTGGAAAAGTGGAAACATGCTATCATAATGAACAACAGTAGCAAGAATAGGGAAAAGCAGCAATAAAACTCTGTTACTCAGAAGAAACTATGTAGTAATTGTTTGGAACACTTAACTCCTGAAAGAGACAAACATACATGCAACTGTTTCACGCTATGTTCTTTTGGTTTAGCTGCTTGTTGTTGCAATATTTACTAGTACCCCTATTCAAATATAAAAATAGAAATTAAAATGAGAGGAGTTTGGGCTTGATGTCCAGCCTGAACTGTGTATAAAGGATTTGTTAAAACAATCACTGGGATCAAATGCATAGTCTCACTTGAAAGACTCATTATGTAACTCTATATTTTGTACTTTGTACACTTAATCTGTAATTGTTTGGTAACTGGGATACCAACTCTGGGAATTAATATTGCTGGGGATTCTGCTGGAGCAGTAATCTAAATACAGTCTTGATATTTATAGCACTTTAGGTCCCTAGGATAATTCCTGGTGTTTTCTTAATTTGTATAGGTAGTTATATCTTGTCTGTGTGAAATGTCTTCTGTACCAGTGTTCCAGCTAGCTGTAGTTTCATCAGACTTTGGCTAGGCTTTTATTTTTGATGGCTAAAACTGTAAGTGAAACAGCATCTTACATTGCAACTAATGTTAACAGCTATGGGAGATTCACCACCTGAGCAACAGCTACCATGAATTCTCACATCCATCTATTGCTCTGCTGTATTATATACTCTGCATTGGGCAATTTGCAGTAAACATTTCCAAAGAATATTTCCACATTAACAAAGTTATGATAATTCATGTAAAAAAGTGCCTTGAAGAGTTTATGATGGAGGGCATCAGTTGCAGAGAGCTATTCACATTAATTATGATAAGGATACGTTATTTGGTATTCTAGAGGAATGATCTATCATTCGCAAGAGATTAAAAAAAATTAGTATTTTTATTACAGCCCCAGTGTAGGGCGCCAGTGCACGGCACTGTAGTGAGAAATTCTAAATCTGTTGTCAGTGAGGGTAAAGATCTCTTGCTTGGCCCCAGTCCAAAGCTGACTCACTTGAAAAAAAATGGCTTTTCCGAACAAGAAGAAATAGAAGTGATTTAATGTTTAAATTAAATATATATATATACATACAATTCTCTTTTTTATAAACTCTGATGATTGCATCTGATTTAGTTTAATTATTTAAATTTAGGCATAGATGTAGTCCTCAAAGTATGGCCGTATGCTCTTTGAAGATGGAGAAAAGTAAAGAAACAGTAAGTGAATATTATTATCCTAGGAGAAATGCAAGCTTATTTTCTGTATCTGCCTATAAGCTGGATACTTGAACATACAATTCCCACATACAGGCAAGAAGTTTAAAACAAATAACAATACTGTTAAACACAGTGGACTTTTTTTATAAAAATGTGCTAATCTCTATGTTTTGTTGTTAAAAATTAAACCCTTCATGCAAAGCCCTAGAAGAAACTAGATGAAGCAAACAATGATCCTGAACAGGAAATATCAAATTGAGTTACTTTCAAGGACTGGTGGGGGTTTAAAGGACTTTTCTCATCTACTCATATGTTAAAATCAGGGACAGGTCAGTAGTAACATGACATACCATTTCCCTTTGCTGTTCAATGGCTCATATAACACAGCACTTCCTAGCATTTTGCCAATTTCTCAGCAAACAGATTATCATCATAAAACACTATTCCATCTTAGTTGGTGGCAGTCCCAGTAGAGAAGCCAGGGATTAAATTAGCGTGAGAACAGAACTACCTCTGTCCTTAGATTTGGTCTCTGCTGGGCACAATTAAGGAGCATAAGGTGAGCAGCATGAACAAATTCACCCTGCTGTCAGCTTTATGTGCTGCGTTGTGGCTGAGCAGAAGTCCAGGCTCCAGGACAGTTAAAATGGCATATTGCATACACAACAGGTTATCAAATACCCATTTGAAACAATCCAGGAAATTAAACAGAAATTCACAGCTTCCGTTTGGGTCACTACTTGCAACCCAAACCCAACCGGTATCAGAGCTGTGTGCTTTTCAACGCGCTGCCAGCTTTTCAAACATGTATTTGTACATGACTCTGTCACAATGAACATGTATTTTCAATACCATTGCATTGCACTGACTGTGTTGAAACATTTGGAAGAGAAAGTACAGCAATGTTCCAGGGTTTACGTGAAACATCCTGACAACATGCGCGGCATTATTTTAATGGTTGTTGTTTGCATCCAAGTTTAACGTAGCATACCCAAACACCGAAGCGTGGGTGGAGGCTGTCGGTTTTTCCCTTGGGTGTGTTCGTTCCCTCAGACCCTTGGTAACACCGAGTGCGGCAGCACAAGGTGCGGGAGCAGGGCTGGGCTGGCCACGAAGGCGCAACGGCCCGCGCCTGATGGCGTGAGCCGCCGCCGCCTCGCCTTCTACGCACGGTGTGCAACCATTAAATTAGGAAGCCGAGCTGCTAACGAGGAAGCGTCTATCATTCCGAACCGAATTTGCCGATGCCACCGACGCTCGCCTGCAGAAGACAAACTAGGACAGGCCCCACTCCGGGCAGCATAGGGGGAAGCCGTTCCGCGGTGGCCCCACACGGACCCGCCCGGCGCGGCGCGGCCCCGCTCCGCCTCCCCCGGCCCGTGCCGGCGTCCCCGCACGGCC
>WBMY01011583.1:2634-40413 GCA_013397315.1 Donacobius atricapilla | reverse complement strand
TAGCATATTAAGCTGATGTTCTCAGAAAACAGTGCTATGATTTGTTCTCGGTGGAATTTGTTGAGGATCTGTAGTCCCAGGCATTAAGGGCCATGTGTGGAAGATCAAAGCTAAGGAAAGACTTGAACATGTGTAACATACATTATACCTCCCATGTTAGCCGTAGGTTCTAGAAATAGAAGGGGATGGGAGCAAATTCCTCAACTCGGCTTTCCTGTAGGGCTGTAATGAATCACTGTCTGTCTGCTCTGTGTTCTTATTTTGTTTTTGTCCTTCCTGCTCCTAAGCAAAAAGAAAATCCTTTCGGGAAAATGTTATGTAAAAATCAGAGAGTTGATATGTCATATCTTCAGCAGATTCTCCCTGTTGAATAACCTGATCTGCTGAAGAAGTGCCTGACATTTAATCTACTTAAAAGAATTAGAAATCTAACCTTTTCCAAGTGAGTTACTAGTTGAGGTGGCAGAAGAGTTACTCGTATGGATATGAAAATAGTAGACAGTATTTGAATGTGAGCATGCAAATGTTCACAGTGACATTTGGAATAGATAGTTAAATGAAGATTATCTGGAAAATGAAGATTGATAAACACTGCTATTTTACCTTGTCAGCTTTTGAGTAAGTACAACAATGTATCGAAGGATACTTTTCCCATCAGGATGAAAACATTGAAGGTAGTTTGACTAGTAAATAGTCTGTATTAACCATGGGTATGGGGGTTTTTTCAGCTTTTTGTTTGTTGTGAAAAGGTTACTTCACTGAAATACAGCTTTCACATTGAACAAAGAATACAGTGTTCGAGTGTTGAGTCAAATCTTAAAAATGTAAGATTTCAAAGTAAGGATGCTGGTTTAGGAGAGATTTATGTATTGCCCGTCTAATTAAAATGGAAAAAAAAAATGTTATGATGAAATTAGTAGTATTTTTCTCACCCAGTAATCTCAGGATAATTGGGCTTTTTCTGGTGCTTTGCCTTCATTGTTGCCAGATGAAAAATCATTTGCACCTGGTGGGCAAGAGTACAATGCTTATTCTTCAAAAACCACTGGCCTATGGAACTGGACAATGGTTATTCTTTAGGAAGAACTGGAAAGCAACCAGCCCAGTTGTGCCAACTTTTACCAGTTCCCAAGCAGTCAGCTATGACTTTGGGGTTGCTGACCACCAGGGACCACCAAAGAGACCCCCAGGACAGAAGAACGCATGCGGAAAGGGGAGAGAAAGTATGTCAGTGATTTTGGGGAAATGATTGTCATACGTATGTTTATCCCAGGAAATCAATGAATATGTATGTAAAATATAGTACATAAGCAGGAGCTTTTTCTGTGGTCAGCATGCATGGTATTTTGGAGGAGATATCCTCTCATGCATCCAGCCGCATAAAGAATGCCTGCTTCTTAATGCTACATTGGTGGTAAGGAGTTTTTTATAATTACTGATTTTTGGTATCAGTTTTGGTGACTCAGGTGAGAACCTAGTCCTGAATTTCAATGAATGCAAAGAAACATCATTATTCACCAGTTCTTTTCAAGATACTCGTTTTTCTGATGCTTAATACAGATGTTTGAATTATTACTAAATCTCAGTACAGATGTTTGAATTATTACTCTTTGTACTTTCCCTAAAGGGGATACAGAAGCATGCTGTTTCAACACTAGGTTGCAATTCCATCTTCGAAAATACATTGTGACTTCACATAATTGAGAAATAAAACTGAACAAACCTCTTCCTTTGGTCTAAATGAAACCAAGCTGAAGTGTACTTATGTTGGAGAGCATCAGCATTGCAGCTGCCCTGCCTAGGGTAAAAAGTTAAAGCGAGAAGTTTAAAAGTAAAACTTTCTTAGTTTTAGTTTAAATTTAAAAATAGATTAGTTTCTTTCTGTTCTTGGAGGGAATTTGTAGATACCTGACACTAAGCAATCACTGTGCGTAGGAACAGTGATGATTAAGCAGAGTCTGAAGACAATCTGAACCATCTTGGCTGCTGTGGAGATCCTGGTAGTTGTAATAATGTCAGAAGGTAATCAAGCCTTGTAAGTCTCAATCTTATTAGATGGTTTGCATAGGTTGGGGTATAATTGTCTTGCTGTGAGCTTGTAGTGCTCAAGGGCTACTTCTTTTGTCAGTTGTTTGTGGCCAGCTTTAGGAATAAAGAAGCTCGGAGGTAGTTTGAAGTATTAGTAAAAGTTACTCCAAAAATAAATAAATAAAAATATTTGAAGTTCTGGTGTTGTGTTAAAGGTAGATGCAGAGGATGGTCTTGGTTTTGTGGCTTTTTTTTTTTTTTCAGTAATGTGCTTTGAGTTTTACTGCTGCCTTTGGAGTCTTCTCACCAGTTTTCAACTCTAAGTTGGCATGAGAAGTTCCTGTAGCAACTGCGTAAGGGGTTCCATCTTCCCCAACAGTCATGGAAGGGAAGTTTCATGTTCTTGCTTTGTCCTCTGTCCCATGATGTGGGCTATGTGATTATTACATTTGCAGAAATTATTTCTTCAGTATTCTTTGTCCTACTTGTCCTTGGAGTTTTTCACTACATATCTTCCAAAACTTCAAGTTTTAAGAAGCAGAAGAGAGGGCATAGGTGCTTTGAGCTACATTAATGCATCTGCAGAAACATCTGAAATGCAGTGCCAGATGACTGAATGTTATTCAGAGATTTGGTCATCCAGAATGACTTTAGATATCATTGTAAGTGTTTGAATGGTAAAAAGTGTTTCCACGCTTGTCAAGAGACTTCTGATAGAATGCTAAGGTTTGAGAGCTGCTGCTTTTTCCCCACATGTGGCTATTGTCTGCCTGGCATTACTCTACCAAAGGGGAGAAATAATGGTTTAGAAGATCAATCCATTTGTCAGCAATTGGATCAAGTTACTGCAGGTATTTTGTCTTACAGGTAACCCTAAAGACAACATGGATTTTTATATTTGGAACTAGGTATTGGAGAACATTTATTATTGGGAATTACAGGGGTTATTTTTCTGTGGAAAGATGTTGCTTAAAAATCTGTATGTGCTTATGCACGCTCATGGTTAAAGCAACAAAAAGCTTGGTTACAGTAGCATTTACAAGATTGAGGCCCGTATTTTCAGTAAAATTAAACTGAAAAGTGTGTCAGCATAGCAGTCTAAATCTTCTGTGACTTATATGCTTTGTAAGTGCTTGCTTTCCATGCTTATGCTATTGAGTGTGATATTCAGATGTTTAATTTCCTTGGGTTTCACTTTGGTCTTTGGGGTGTGTCTACCTGAACAGTGAACGTGCAGACAGCAGATAATGTTCACTGATCTCCTGCTGCTGGTATGTTAGCGTGCTGTGGCATGTTAGTCTGTGGTAGCCTGGAATGTGAGGTTGGTAGTTAGCTCCTTTTAGGAGAACATACTCATTTTTGGTTACTTCTGGTCACAAAATCATATGTGGTGCTAACCCTGGAGCTCTGTCGGTTATTTAATTTCTGAGCTGCTCTATATTTTGGGGGGATTGGCAGTAAAATTCATCACTGAGAGAGAAAATTCAAAACTTCAGTCCTTCCTGGTTCATACCCTATTCAGTCTTTATACCATTTATGTCTGCTATGCTGTAGAAAACTTACACAGGGTGATTTGTTCCAAGTAATTAATGAGCTCTTTAAACCTCTTGGAGGAGTTACAGGCCAAGGGAATTGGGTGTGCAGTGCTAGAAAACAGTATTTGGAACAAACCTACAATTGTACTTGTGACTTTTGCCAGGTCACTCTTGTTGGTTCGCATATGGCTGTTGGGAAACTGTTAAAAACAAGGTAACAAATATTAAGGACTCTAAGTAAGAAGAGGTGAAAAAGGATGGAAATTGACATGTTTAACCATCTTCTTAATATGTGACAAGGAGAGAGAATCAGTTGTAACTCAGAATTTGTCAATCCATCTGGCTCTGGTCCTGATGGATAAGATCAGAAGCATTAATATGGCAGAATAAAAGAACTTCAGAGCTTTACTATTTTCCTATAATATTGTTTATCTGTAGTGCATCTTATTTTTGTTTTTTTTAGGACAGTTTTGTTTTCCTGGGCAACATTTTGTGAGGGTGTGGGCTTTTTGTTGCTATTAGACAATCCTGTTCTTCCAGGGTGTTATTTTTGATTTAGATGTTAAGGCTTTGGGTCTGGTGCCAGGTATTTCATCTAACCAAACGAAAATGTAAATAATATAAGTACTAGAAAAGCAAGTTATACTTACAATAGATTTTAATAGACTTGAGGTTAATTTACTCTTTCATTTGTATTTAGCTGAGTGAGTTCATCAATTTTTCAGGGAGGATTTATTTTGTTTTGCTTTACTGAAATGAAACAGAAGAAATGCTGAGGATTCTGGTATTATTGTGGTTTTGCAATGCTGTTCTTCTAGAAAAAGACAGTACAGCAGGCATCATTTCTGTAGGAAGTTGTGGGATCTGTTGGAGATGTACTGTCAACATTTCAAAATGTCCTGTAGTCTTTTATGACATCAGTTTCTGAATTGGTTTTGTAGCAGCGGGCAGTGACCTGTCAAGGGAAAGATTATGGTCTTGTCAATGGAGTGGGTTGGAAGAAAGTGTTACCGAGTGGGAGAGAAACATGTTGTTAATCAATATTTTTCTCTTATCCTCTTTCTCACTATGCTTCTCCCTTTACATAAACTAACCAATGAAGAACCAACAAATTGTTCCTTAACCTCTTAAAAGCAGTCCTTTCTCCCATCTGTGGAGTGAGTCCCTCCTTACTTCCACTGAATTTAAATATACATTTGCTCATTTTAGATTTGTAGCTCATGCATCCTTCCACCAGATTTAAATTTTAGCTCCAGAGCATGAAATATCTGCAGAGGACTTAGCTTTCCCTCAAAATCAGAGTGTTACTCATTTCCCCCAGTTTTGTATTAACTTGTTTTTAATCTTTGAAGTCTGAAGTACACATTGGACAGTTCAAATTAATTGAAATCACAGCAATGAAATTCTCTGGAATTCCTGCATTGTGCTCTTCAGTCACTTTTTCCTATTCTGAGGAAAGAGGGTGATGTGTTAACAGCAAATCAGCATGCCACTGTCCCACTTGTTACTTCAGTAGTGTCAAAGTAGTATTATACCTCTATTTTTTTCTTATGCTGGAAAGGATAGGGTGTCAGAAGTTAAGTAACACTTTAAGTTGGGTTATTATTAAATAAACTTTGAATTCAGTTTTGAGGCTGTAATTAACATTTTGATGAGAAAGAGGACTCTTTAGTTCATCTTAAATCTCCTGTGAGGTGAAAAACTTGTTTTTAGCTTCGAGTAGTGAATTATTATCTATATTGAAAACAACATTTTTAAGAGACAGTTTACTTAAGTATAATCATCTAAATACTAAGTTTTTTGTAAAAAAATTACTGTATGCAGTACACTCTTGTTTTTCTCTATCTAAAGAGACAAAAGTATTTAGAAGCCATTCAACAATAGCCTTCTGCTAATATTTTAGCTGTTGCTTATGTGATCTGCAAAATGCATGATAGAGTAAAATAAAAATAAGAGCTCTCTTTTCTTTAATCATTATCCACTCACTTAGAGGAACACAACACTAAGTAAAGGAAAAAATAATTTAGTACAAAAGTACTAACTTAAATGTTTCATCACTGTGTGGTGAGTTAAAAGGGGTTGTAAGCTGGCAAAAGTCAGACATGCATTGTGAGAGAAAAGCTGAGTAAATAGACGATAAGAATAGCGGTGCTTACTCACATGGAAGGTGTGAAGGGTGTTGTAGTTAGAAAGAACCCCAGCCAATGCACAGGGGAGTAATTCTTCTTCATCATTGTTGGGAACACCTAGTTGGAATGTATTGCGATCAGCTGTAAAATATATGGAAATATCAGTTGTAAAATTAATGTAAAGAAAAACAGTAAACAGAGGTAAGTGGCTTCAGGAGTTCCTTTATATGTCCAGGACAGTAACTCTTAAAACTGTTGAGAATAATGTTGAGATAATACGTAGCATAATTATTGTATAAACTAGAGGGACAAGATGCTTAGAGTCTGGAAAATACAGCCTTTTTCTGTTTTGGTTTTTGAACCTTTGCTTTTTTAAAAAACAGTGGCTACTGCTTATTGTAGCCATTCCTAATAGTACTGAAAAAAGTGTATTAAAGTAAAACTATATTTAAAGCTGCACTGTGAATAAAGGCTCCTGCCTTTAGTGTACTGCATTTTATACTAAACATGTAAGAACAAAAACCAAACTGGCTTATTGAAGTGGATAAAACTTAGAAGACAGACAGAAGTGTTCTTTAAGGGAGGAGGAATTACAAAGTAGAATGGAAGTCCAGTTCTATATATTATTTCTTTTCAAGTAGTAACTTGCATTAAGGCACTGCATAGTCTTTTAAGCGTTTATTTGTGGGTTTTGGTAGGATATATTTTTTTGAAATCTGCTAAATTCAAAATGAGAAATGAATATGTATACCCACTTGTACTTCCTTTGAACTCTGATCTGTGAATGTGTTTCTATTTATCTTCCTGTTACCGTAGATTGAATTATGTAACCTGTCTGCATTTGTTTTTCTCGGCAATTACTAGCTAGAGGGTTTTGAGTGTGGTTCTTCCTTCCCCTGCTGTGTGCCCAACCTCTGCTGACTTTGTATCTCAAGTGCCTTCCACCTGCTGTGTTACTCTGACTTCTGTTGTTTGATCCATTCTAGTTTTAGGTAGGAATTCTGGCAGTTGCGTTTTTGAGGGAGAATGCATGTAAGGCAGGGCATCAGAGCCTGGTTTTTTTTTTTTTATGTGCAGACCATACATTTTAGTAAGCATTTAAATAACCAGTAATCTTCTGATAAGAAATAGTTTCTTTTTTAAATTATTTTTTCCCCTTTCTGGTTTCTGTGTTAACCTGTTTTGTGTTGCAGACTACCTGAATTTATTTGCAGGCAATTATGTGCAGATTCTGATTAATAGATGAGAACTTTTCTTTTATAGTGAAATACTGCATATTTACAGCAGTGCAGCTTGCTTGTCAAAATCCTTTGGTGTCTGCTGCAGATGGCTGCATAGTCTTAAGGAGTGGCTTCCTGGCTGCATTGTACATGAAGTGCCAAACACTGAGAGCAGTTTTGTTCTGGAATGTCAAAATACATTACATCCATTCAGGAAGCAACATATGTCAAACGAATAAAAATAACATATTCATGTGAAACAGAATGTTGTAATTACATTTTTCAAACCTATTTTATTTCCTGAATTAAGGGCTTTAAAAGGGCTTTTTGTATTGAGGATGGTATTAAATACCAGTTGCTGACTTACACTGTTAGCATTTTCACTACTGTTTGTTTCCCCATTTTTTCTTTTTTTTACATACACCATAGATGAAAGTTGAAACCAGGAGTCTTATCAACAAGAATGAGGGAATAGGAAAATGACAATTGTGTTTTCCTCCTTGGATATCTAGGCCTGTGCACAGTATGCAGGTTTTTGGTGGGTGATTTTGTTTTTTGGTTCATTGTAGATATTGGTTTTATTTTGTTGGGGTTTCTGTGTGTGTGTGTTTGTTTCGTTGGTTTTTTAAGGCTAGTAGTGTATGTGTTTTTTTATAGCACCAAAAGAGGTATGTAATTGCTTGATACTGCAGGTACAAAACCATGGTTAATAAAAATAAGCAGTGAAGGATTTTGCTTCTGCTCAGTGTCTAATTCCATCAAGTTCTCAATACAAGGAGTAAGAACATTTACAACTAATAGCTCCAAATAGTGCAAGGTTTTATTATTATAAAGACACAAGCCCAAGGCCAAGAATTTTGTTGCTTATTATTCCATGTTGGCAAAGTAGGTGTTATTCACTTTAATTTCTCCTAGTTAGAAGGCAAAGGTATTAAAAAGTGCATAGACAGAAAAATACATGTATCTCTAAAAGCTGTAATTTACTCGGTTTAGTTTCTAACTAATATATTGCATAATTTTTACTGATCTGAAATAATTTAAAAGCCTCTTTAAGCCAGAGGAATGAAATACATATCTTTTGAAAACAATTTTGCTTGTTCTTTCTGAATGTATTTTTTCTCTTGTTTTTTCTTTCTGTTCAGTCCCTATGATTAGAAATAGAGTTAAAAATTAACTTCAGAAAATTAACTTACATAACATCCTAATTGCTGTTCAGTCTTGTGTAAGAAATGAGAGGTCCTTGAAAGAGAAGAGAGGGCAAATATTTTACTTCCACAGCTGTGTAAGGCATGGATTTATTTAAAACAAGCATTTAATAGTGAAGTAGCTTCATGTGAAGCAAAGGCCAGAACTGCTATAATTTCTGTAGTTTTCAGGGGGGATTGGAAGAGATCAGTTTTAAAGCAGGGATGATATATTCCTGTCTCTTGAATTGAAAAAGGAGGTGCTGCTGTGTTTGTTTTCTGGTTTAAACTCAACTCCCTGATGTTTTCAGCTGTCCCATGGTAATGGTACCACCATTTAAAGATTTGCTTGTCTGCTGGGAGATGAGACAAATCCTGGAGCTGCCTGTTTGTATCTTGGTCCAAGTCAGCTGGGTTATTTTCTGCTTTTGTATGTATCCAGGCAGTCCAGCTGCCTTCCCTGAATGTGATTTTTGTTAGTTTGATTGGTGTCAGCCTTCTTTGGGATAGTTATGAGAAAATCTATAGACATGTTCAGGTATACGTGAGCTTTCCTCCTACTCAGCCTTTGTTCTTTGAAGTGTGGTGTTTATCTTCATTCTTGTCACCAAATTTTGTTTATTGAAGGAGTAGTGATCCTACTAGCCACAGAGAGGGCTGACCTCTTCACAGTTAATTCCAGTGTTTCTGCTCATCCTCCAGCTATCAGTGGCTACAGGAGTGGTCTGTGGCTATTGAATTGTAGGAAGTACCAGAAGTTAGTAACACAAAGAGATGTTTTCCAGGTCTGTGTTTTCCTTTTGTTCCTTAATGTATCTCAAATGTACCTCAGGTGTACAGGCAAGTATCTATGAGTGTCTCTCTCCTTCCTGCACCTTAGACCTATCTGTTAATTCTGTTGAGTCTGGCCTGGTTTCCTGACATTTTCAGTGTGAAATAACAAGTTAAATCTTACTTGCACTTTAGCCCTTGTCTTCATGAGTAGCAGGAATTGATTTTCAAACAGACTTGGAAATTAGTTCACACACCTGAGTTCAAATTGGACTTGCTACTATCGTAGTGTTAATGCAGTTGTCCAGAAAGCATAAGCTTGACACAAAATTTGAGTTTCCCATTTTGGAACATGTAAATGTTGCAGATTGCAGTGTACTTGCAAGAGTTATAATGTATTGTCTTTTCTCACTCTTTGCCAACTGCAACTGTCATCAAAGCACTTGTCATTTCTGGTTTTAATAGACAAATAATGCTATGGAATCTACAGGGTTTTTTTCCTTACGTGGCATTTATTCCAAAATTTTTTCCAGGATTTTTCTATGCTGTTGGTTGTAAATACCTATTTTATACCTCTTCATTAAACAGTTGAGTTGTTTTTATCTTTGGTTGTTTTATTTCTTTTCAAGGTACTTTGTAACTTAATTTTACTCTGTTTTAACTAACACTATGTATAACTGTTGTGACTTTTAAAAGCATGTTGACTGTTATGCTTTGGTTCATCCTTTCTTGTGGTTTCTTCCTGAATATGTCCATTCTCCTTAGGCTCTCTAACACTTTGGTAATGTTGATTTAAGAGCAAACCAGCAGACAGCATCATGGAAGAATTCTTTTTAATGAAAAAAAAGCTGTTTCTATTTCTTCTTATCAAGATTTACTGTTAAGTCTGTTTTGGAGGTGCATGGTGTGGGTGGTTCTAAGTTAATCATTTAGTGGGAGGAGCTGTAGAAGAATTTAGATGAGAAATTTGTGTGCAATGTAAAGACTGGTTTCATCCATACCAGTTACTAGCTTTGCTTTACATCCAAATATCTGAAGGTAAGAGAAAAGGTCTTATTTCATGGACTTGATTTAGGGCAAATCACCTTTACCATCAAGATAGGAAATAGGTTGCAATCTGCACTAAGTCATGGGCACTACAGGCTATAAAGTGGCAGCTTTCTGATGATTTAGGAAGCTTGAACTGCATTTTGTGTATCTTCACTACATTTTAAGAACAGTGGGACACATGAAAGATACATCTAGATCAGTCACTCTGCTGTGCATATAAATATCAATTTTTATAAATCTATTCAGTGTATCTTTTTCTGGTTTGAGTTACGGGTTGATATTAATTGAATATTTTTCTAAATGTTTTTTAACCTTAATATTAGGCTGAAGTGAACAGCTGAGACTTTCTGTCAATAGTGCTTCTTTACAAAGCACCTCCTTTTATTGGTCGCTTTGGGATTTATAAAGAGTTTTTGCTTTGGTTAAAAGAAAGTAAGTGTATGTACATTTTGAACTTACTATGTTTGGGATGATGGTCTGTATACTTTTGTATGCTTTGTTCTCTTTCCCTCAAGTCTCTTATAAATTTAAAACATTGCCTTGTAGGCAAGTAACTGACTTTTTGTTGCAGAAACATGCACAGCACTTGCTGAGCAACAGTGTCTTGAAGTTCAGACCACATCCTGTGAATATTTCTTTCAGTTTTGTTGAGTAAAACTTGCTGGTACAGTCAGTGTCTGGATCAAAACTGTTCACTGGATTCACAGAGCATCCTTGCTTCTTCTTGGCTGCCTGTAGGTATTTATGATGATTATTTTTTTTTAAATTCCTCTCTCCTGCCTCCTCTACCAAAATTGTGAATCCAAGGCAGACTAAAATATATATGTGACACATATGAATGAATTTTGCCATCAATATGTGCTATTGTGAGCATTAAAATATGCTTGCATTTTTTTTTTGATACGTCATTTTTTACTAGAGAAAAAGTGCCAGTAATAATGAAGTTATCACCTTTACTTTAAAGGATTTTGATTTATAAAGCCTGTAGCTAAATGTCTAGTCTGACATTCTGCTGCATCTGCTCTGCACACTTCCTCTTTGCTTCTGGTGTGGTTTTTTGCATCAGAAAGAAGACAAGATATTGAAAGTGAAGACAAGGTATTGAAGGTGGAGACATGGTACTGAAGGTTAGTGAGTTGTTGAGCAAACTGAGCTAAATGAAAAAGAATTCTCCCCAGTGTCTTGCAGGTTGAGGCTTTTTGAATCAGTTACTGATGGGACTTACAGTGTGATTATGTCAACCCTAGCTGTAATAAAAGGCAGGTGTAAGGGAAAAGCAGGGGTTACACTGGCTTCAGCAGGCTCTAGTTTGAATTTTGCATGATGGAGACTGACTAGCCTTTTGAGTTCCAGTTTCTGGTTTGGAATAGTCTTCTACTCACCCACAGAAAATGTAAGTGTCGCTATTCATCATCGGTGATTTGGTCCTTGATAATACATACATAAAAGTCAGAGGTGCAGTTATGAAATGGAATACTTACCCAGTTACATCTCCTTTTCGGCAGATTTATAGTCTACCACCTCCCATCTCTCCTACTTTTTCTTGCCATAGGCAGATTGACTTCTAGACTTGAGACAATAGGCTGGGAATTTAATGTTTCTCTGTAAAATGGTTTTTAAGTGCTGCAGGAGTGGGAAATAACTAACCATGGAAAGGAAAAGAAAAAGTGAAGACCTCTTCTCCTGAAAGCTACATTTCAGAGCACTTGATTTTGAAACATATCCAGCCTCTTTAGTTTGTTTAGATTTCTGGTGGCATTCTGTTTTTCATCATCTAGAGGGATCTCTTGATTGAAATGTGTAGGTCAACAGTGTCTGAATGTGACATGCTATTTCTTCAGAGTGGACGTCAAGGCTAGTGTGAGTAGAGAACTGGCAGGTGATAGGCAGTTGGTATGATTAGTAAGGAAGTTCATTTGTTATGTATTATGACAAAATGATGGACTCAGAAATGTCTGTCACTTAGAGTGTGCAACGCCTTTATGGTATTTTTCAATTTCAGATGGGCAGGGTAGGATCACCTTTATTCATAGAGGGATTGAAAGTGAAGATAATTTATGGGGCAGAGCATGGAAGAATAGAGGACATTTAGCTCCATCATTCTCAAATCTTCTAGGAAGATTGCGAGCTGGGTGTGGAGGTGCAGCTGTAGTGAGGAGCCATGTATAGTGGCCTCACTTGACTGTACTGCATGCATGAAAATGTACACTTCTGATCTTTCCCTCATGTTTCCAGAAGAGCCAAGCCCCTATATTAAAGAGGAGGTGGCACTCATGGTCATGAGGTGAACAGAAACAGCTGGTATTTGTGCTGTTACCCACTTTTTAAGGCTGATACTGTGCTTATCTCTGCTTCTCTGGAGAGACTAGAGTGTAGTGATCTATTAAAGCTCTAGTGAGTTTAAAATGTATTTCTTGTTATCTGAGTTTAAATTGCATCCTGCAATCCACTTCTTAGAGTCATCACATGACAAACGTTTAAATTGAGTTGTGAGGACTTTTTCCTTCTCCAGGCACACCAGTGTTAGTAGCAATTACTTCTGATAGCTTAGCTATACATTGCCTGCTTACTGGAATACTAAGGTGTCAAATGGAGAGTTCTCAACACATACTTAAGCAGCTAAGCTATTTCTCATGACAGCAGTTGACTATTTGTATGCCCTGCTCTTTAATCTGTAAAATAACACCTTATCTACTGGTTGATTGGTAAGTATTTGATGTAGCATTTCAGGAGGAAATAGTGTTTGCGGTAAGATAATTTTCCTTGGGTTCAAAGATGGAAAAAAAGCTCAGAATATATTAAGTCTTAAGTTTTCTTGAATGTTATATTTGGGAAGATAACTTACATATTAGGCTTTTTCTTTCAAATTGTGTAGTACAAGGATTAAGCTATGCAGGATTTGGAGATACTGAATTCTACCTGAAGGTGGTTTCTAAATGACGATCTTATGCATACTTGAGAGTAACTGGTATAATGATATTAATTTCTCTGGAACTGGAATTTTGAAAATGTGATACAAAGGTTGGTTGTTTCTTTTCCTTCCCTCACCCCCAGATTGAAAACATACTAGATTTTTTTTCTTAAATGCATTCATAGTCTAGTTAGTTATTAAGATACTGAAGTGTCTGTTGACTTTGCAAATGAGCATGGAAAAAGTTGCATGTTTTTTCGTGTTTTCTTCGTTTGTTTTTTCAGAGTCTATCTGTAATAAGAATCTAGAGTGTGGTAAGTTGAAATTGACTCTGAACCTGAGGGCAGGTGTATTTTTTTTATACAGTTGTATGTTTGCATTAATCCCTCCCCATCTAAGTGAATGTGTGACTGAAATATTATCAACTGCATTCATTTTTACTGTTTTTAGAGTTACCTTTCGCCTGCATTTTTTCTCTTAAAACACAAAGCTTTTTTTTTCTTTTTTTGATGCAGCAGTTTCAAGGATTTTGGGGAAGAGTCAGATTTGAGATACAGGAGTGTAGCTTCAGTGTGTCTGTCATGTTAAAATGCTGGGCAGAAAAGGTCTGTGAAACAACTATGTATTTTTACATTTGTTCTGCTGTATGGTTAGAATATGAGTTGAACACTGCTTTTTAGGTGTATATGCCTGTATTTTTATCTCTGTATCTTGAAATAAGTGGGGGAAGGAGGGAAGGATATTTAAAGATCCATAAAAATGACTTGTTCTTTCCCTGCTAAGACCATGTGTTTTCTGGTCTCAGTTCTGACACTCGAATATGAACTGTGAGTCTTGCATGCTGGAATAGTAGCCAGTAGTGAAGCTGAGCTTAGTGAGGTTGTTATGTACTGCTGGAGTGGGTTTCTTCCCACCTTTCCCCTTGAATCATTGATCTAGAGAAGAACTTAGGATCACACATAGAATTTAAGTGTTAAGGTTGGGTACAAATCAGTCAGCTACTCAGCATCAAGTACTTAAGGTCACAAAGTATCTGCAAATTGATGCCCTCTTGTGCCAGTCACCTAGCTTCCAATAACCAGATTATCTTTTAACACTTTAGATGATAGTAGTCAAGTGTGTTTAAGCGCTTATTACTGGGTTTTTTTTAAGTGGCATAAATACATATCAGAACAACTTCTTGTAATATAGGCTAACTAATTTTTATGTTATCTGTAATTATATGCATCCTCTGTTTGTCCAATTTAATGGCAAAAAATATACTAAGTATTTATTTTCAGAAAGCAATTGAGGAGAGCTTTTTTCCCAGCTCATGCCCAACTGCATTAATGTAGCTGCTAAAGTATTGATTTTATATGTGCACTGCTAGTAATTATGCTCATATATTCATAAGTTTCTATTTTTCTTATTTGGCACTTTGGATTCAGCTTAAAAATTTTTAAATGGCATTTTAAATTTTTCATAGTAGTTGAAGAAAATAGAGGGGAGGAATCCTGTGGTACTAAATGACTTCTTTTCCTGTTCATTGTGAAAACAAAATGTTAGATTTTATGCATAGATATACTGATGCAGGAGAACTGACTTAATAAATGTCTCCACTAATCTTTTTTACAATATTAAAACTCAATTAGTAGAACATTTCTGGATTTATTTTGCTGCTTTAAACAATCTTTTCCATTACTCACTGCTATCATTAGTTGCTCTGATTTGCTAAGATAGTGGTGTGATGATGCTTCTTGGCTCTGGGTGGAAATGAAAGTGGCATCCATTGTGGTGTTCCATCTGGAACCTTTTTCCACTGAGTTCAGCCAAAAGGATAGATACCCTTGGTTTAATATGTAATATTACCAGTCATTTTAGCATAGGGTCTTGGATACATTCTTGCAAACTCTGAAGTACTTGATAGTAGTACTAATCACATCTAATTTTCCACAGTACTTCAACAAAATTTCACATAGATAAGCATACCCTGACCATTTATGTCATATATTGAAAAAATGGAATAACAGGGGACTAGATACAGTAAAATGGAAAAAAATTGTTCTGTTTTTTAAGTCTTTTTTTTTTATGCAGCATGGTTTTCACAAGTGTGATAGCATAGAAAAATCCAAGTGGATTCTTCTCCTAATTGTCTTCGCAGCCACAAAAGCTCCAGATATTGTCTGCAAGGGATGATTTAGGTATTCAATAGAATAAATCTGTTTAGTTCTGAAAAGTCCTGGTTGTTCATAACTGTTCTGAAATGGGTTTATAATTCAAATGTAATATGGGTCCTTTTTTGTATAATGACCTGGCCATCAGGGGTTTGAGTTGGATTGGTTTGTTGGTATTAATTAGATTATGTGCTTTAATTAAAAATTACATGTCTGTGATAAAGAAAAAGCCTGAAGTAGACCATAGCTTTATTTCTACTTTTTAAGTTACCCTGTTGTGGAGAAAACTGGCATTAGGAGAAGTGTCTAAGGTCTTTCTTCTAATGATGTGTACAATTCTTATTTCCTTAGTCCTCCTCAACTGTTAACTTCTGGAGTCTACTTCACCACTGAGCACTTGTACCATGAATGCCAGGTAGTCACAAACTTGAATAAGTAATCTGGAAGAGACAGCATATTCAACAGTCCATTCTTTTTCTAGAAGATGCCACTTTTACATCTCAGATTGAACTGAGTCTTCTCTGGAAGATCACTAGACAAGAGAGAGGAAAGTTAGTCAGCTCTCCTTAGTTAAGTGCTAAGAAAGCTATTCCAGGCTTTACATCATAGACCATCAGTTCCTTAACAGTGTGTGTGTATGAAGGGAGTTGCTGGCTAGATATAAACTTGATTTAATATGATAGTTATGTTAGTATTTTCAGTCATACAAGAATTTTGGCTCTAGGTGGGAAAGCAGCGGGAAAGTTTTAGAAGGAAGGTTCCAGAGCCGCCGCTTTAGGGAACAGCAGCCCCTTAAATTTTTTTATTCCTGAGAAAGCCGGGAAAGTAGCAGTGCAGTCATCAGCCATGGCATCCTTCAGAGTTTCTACTTTGGGTGGCAATGGAGCCCTGGGGAGCTGATAACAGCAATTTTTTGGAAAAGGTAGCTAAGATCTGTTAAACAGCTGTATTACTATGGATACCTTAGGGTTTGTTAAATCTCACAGTATTCTGGCACCGGCAGAAACACTTTATTTTTTTGACAGTTCTGTTGCTGCTGTTTGTCTTAGAAACTTAGGAATCAAGGAACTTCAGGAATCATGAAACTTGGTTTTGTAACTGTATATTAAGAACTGCTCAGGATCTGATCTCCTGAAGAATAGCTTCTTTCAGGAAAGATTCCATTTATCAACAAAGAAACCTAGATTTATTAGACCTCTTTTTCTTTTGGGTGGGATGTATTAGCTGTTTTAAAAACAGATGAGAAACCATTCTTCTGTATTTTGGCTCTGTATTTGAACTGGCTTCAACAAATGTCACCAATATGAAGCCATGGGTGTGTTCCACATGCATCTTAGATTTACTGAATTATTCTGGCCTACTAGCCAGGACCACATATTTAAAGTTTATATTCTCAACATACAGAATGTATGGCAATACTACACAAAAGCTCACCAGGCAGAGTAAGCTTCTGAGAAATAGATCCAACTACTTGTAAACAGCTGTCTCCGCTCTTGCCAATAGCTGTGGCTGCAGACCTTCAGTAAAACCTCACGTTAAGCTAAATGAAAGGCAACTGGCAGGTCCAGTTAAAATAATTGAAGCTTTTTTAAAAGACTCATCTGTTGCAGTGGATTTTCTTTCCCCATGAGGGCTGTGGGAACACTTGTGTCTGTGTGGGTGGTATACATTCTCTTTCAGAGAACATGCTTGAGATTCAGTCCTGGTCCTGCACATAACTTCGTGTTGGTTTTGGTTACATTTTGTTAATCTGATAATTGACTCAATTCATGCAAATAACAGGGAGCTGTTCTGAACTCTAACTTGCTAGTAGACTATTTGTTTTAGTTTTGGCTGCCATAGAAGGAGGAGATCATAATCAGTTCTACATTTTCTGTGTTTTGACACATTGCCTTTTCTGTTTGCATTATGTTCAGATTTGACAAAGAACAAAAATGAATGTTGGTAGTATGGTGGTTGTTGTGGTAAGCTACATATTACAGCTTCTGTGTTGCCTGTGCTTGATACTGATGTAGAACCAAGTAAATGTGTGGATTTGAAACTGTCTTAGTTTTGTGCAAGGCCGTTTACACCCATCGTTTGTAAAACTCTTCTTAATTCTCTTTCACAGATCCATGTGGATGGTTTAATTACTTGTTCGACGTTCTGGTGAATCTGTGGTCCCAGTTGTGAGACTGATTCAGGCTCCTATGGTGTAAATTGGCAGTGGTGGAGTGATTTGGGTAGGTGACTGTCTGCGTATGTTAAAGGAAATAAGGGAAAATAAATGTTTTGGCACACTTTTTGTTTCAGTTACACTCTTAAATGTGCTATTAAAATCTTCTCTCACGCACACTTTTTGTTTCAGTTACACTCTTAAATGTGCTATTAAAATCTTCTCTCACTCACACATGTAAGAATGACAATTTTTTAACTGCTGAATTTGTATTACAGTAGCTTGTAGGGATGATGCATGACAAATGTGAATAGTGTTTGCCTTTTCTCAAGGGGTGGTAGGGTATTCACTGTATTGGCACTGTCTGTTGCACTTGGGTCACAGGGTGTGGTCTGTTTGGTACAGCTCTGTGTAAGCACTGGCATAGAGGCAACCTGACCTCCATTGCTTTGGCTCTATTTTTCTGCATTATTTGCTTACTTTGAATTAATAACCCATTTTATGGTAGTGCATTCATTGTGCAAAAAATAAAATTAATTTCAAACAAATCTTTCTAGCCTGGATAAGCTAACTTAGATGCTGTTGTTCTATGTAGAGAAAGGTTAGAGTGATTTGGGTTGGTATTATTTTTGTTTTGGGGGAGTCAGCTTTTTTTTTACAGTTGCATGCATATACTGTTGTGGTTCTTTATACTTGTTATATTTTTAGTGGTATGTTTAGGGTAGGCTAAGACTGAAGAGATTTTTTTTTTTAAACTTATTTTTCATTGCATAATTTAATAGCAAATGCATATAGATAATGAGAAAGGGGTCATAGAGGAATAGGTAAAATACTAGAATCATGATGTGGCCTTTTTTTGTAATTTTTGCCCCTTATTGAAATACCTCAAAAATCTTTGATAGACTACAGTATATACTGGAGTAGGATAATATACTGTCTTGTACTAATAAGGACTGTTGAGTAAATACATTTTTTGTTATTCACCATCTTTTGGTCTGATTCAAGAATGTAGTTAGAATGCACCCACAAATATGTCTAACTAGCCACAATAAATGTTTGACTTCTGAGAGGAGAAATATTTTAATGGCAAAAAGGATGTTTTACATGCTTAATAATTGGAGAAATTATGTGCTTGGAAATAAAGAAGTCATGATACTTAAATGATGAAAAATTGTGAAAAGACACTACCAAGTGTAGGAACTATTTCTTGAAAATGAGTTCATGGGGAAAGAGCATGTTTTAATGAAAAAAGTTAGATTTTAAGAGGCACAATCTTTTTTTGAGAGGAAAATCCTAAATATATATGTGTGTATATATATATCTATGTATATACTAAAAATACTTGATATTCTGTGTTAGGGCTTCACAGTTATTTTTTCTGTAGATCCTTGTTTACAGAATTTTAAAAAGTACCATTTTTCTCTGTTAAACTTCAGAGATTTCTTTCATAGTTCTCTGACTAGAGAGTGATATTGTGGAAAAAATTGTCACAAAAGAGAAACAGTGCTATCATTTGGATAGGCTAGGACTTTAAATAAGCTGCTACTGTTTTACTTACTGCCAGGCTAACCACAAAGTGGAGAGTACAGGCAGAAGTGCACAGCTTGGATTTAGTGGTGGTTCTTTCTTTTTTTTATGCTACCAATATTGTTCAATAACATTGAATATGTGTAAGATAATAGGCAAATAGATATATTCGTATGTTGCTAATAATATTATGTTAAATTAGAACATTGTTTTATAGTCCTAGTTTCATTGTGAATCTGCTTGTTTTTACTTAGAATTCTTCAGTATTACTGGGGTAATTGAAATGGTATGTTTAATTTAGAGTTTGTTTCTTGCTTTGCAGTAGTTTGCTCTTAAGTCTCGTCCCTCTTTCACTCCTAACAGTTGATTCATTAGCAGCCTTGTTTAATGAGTCATTATTGGGGGAAGAAAATATCTATCCACTAAAAAGAAAAGTATTTTGAAGCAAATGCTTTTTGATACGTTTGTGGCTGCATGCATATCTTTAATACCTGAATTGTAAAGCATGTTGTGATGAAATACTTACTGTAGACAAAAGACTTAGCAAGTGTTCCTTATGTTTTGTGATCATCTTGGGTAGAGGCTTTTTTATGCCTCTTTAGTGCATGATCTCCAGCTTCTCAAAAGTTTTGTAATGAGTAGGTTTCTGGGAAGTCACTGTAATTTGTCAAGCTGCTAAATTCACAGTGAGCATGATGCTAAATGCTTAGGTCCAATGTGAAGGTAATGTATCAACATATATTTACGGGTACTGAAATACGACATAGAAATAGACATCATAAACAATACTTGTGAATAGCCAAAGTTCATGAAAGAAACATGATACTCGAAGTTGTCAGAGTTCTTATTCTCTCATAACTTTTTGTAATTCATATACTACCTGATAGGTGAATTTGACAAGACTCTGAAATCTTCACTCTTGCAGAGTATAGCAGCTTCTTTTGCAATGTATTTGGAGTGTATTTGGCTTTCTGACAATGCTTTATTTAAGGATGCAATTTTGAAGCTGTTTAATTACAGTTAATTAAGAAAATTCCTCTTTCATTATCTTGCTATCAAGTCTTCCACCTGAATAAAGAAAACTACATTGACTAAAAAGGATCTCCTGTATCCCATCTCTTCAGTATTCTTGTGACTTCTTTATTTTGGACAAGTTCCAAAATTCTTACATAAGCTCTGGTTTGCATATTTAATCCGTGAGCCTTCTTGATTTGCTGATTCATTTCTCCTTGTAGCAATAAATGCTGCCCCAAGTCTCCCCCTTCCTAGTTACACTTGACAAGTTGTGGCATGAAGTGCCTGCTCAAACACGTCTCAGGTGTTTCAGCTGTGAAAGTTTAACTAGTCAACATGAGATGTATTTTATCTTGGCAATGCACTTGGGGAACTTTTTGTTCTGTGAGCCCAGTGTTCTCTGTAGTGCAGGAGAGGTTATGGATGAGGTATCTCAATAACTGAAATAATTCTCAGACCCACAGGCACTTCTGTTAACATATTCTAGACTGCTTTGTTGAATGGTTTTTTTGTTGAAGAACACACAAGGCATGATAGTTTGTCCCTTAAAATGTGTGCGCTGCTAGAAGAGTCTAAACAAGATTAGGTTATTGTAGGGTTGACTTGTGTGATAAGTTTGCTGGCTGTCACATGGCCAGAATTGGGTATTGTAAGGAAAACATCCTGTCTCCATAGAGGCAACTTCGTTTAATTCTGTGCAAAGGCTAGATATTGGGGTACTCATGCTTGCGTTATGTAAGTAGTTCTTGACTCTCGTTTGTCCATTTAACTAAGTAACTAGCAAATAAAAAGCTTCTTAAACAGTGTCATAAATGCATGGTGGTGTCAGAGGGGAAGCGTGCAGAGAATTCTTCTGAAGTATTTAAATAGCATGGCACATTCTGGCTTCCTCTTCCCTCTCTCCTTTTCCATCTGCATTGTTCCATGGAGATAGAATCAAGTGCGAGCCAATGTAGGCAAGTAAACTTGCTTTCGACAGTTGCCTTTGAATGCCAGTGCCTATTTCTTCAGTTAAGATATTGCTTCTGTGTCAGTCACAGACCTCTCTGGCAATTTCCTCCTTTCCTTTTGTTTCTTGCTTCCCTCCCTAACCCCAGGATTTTTTTTTTCTTAATGATCCAGTTGTATACATTATAATATGAAAGTATATTTTCCTCCTAGTGGGAAGAAATGGTGATGAGACAGAAATGCCTGATAGAATGGTTTACTTTCAGTGATGTCATAAGCAGCTGTGGGTAGTTGTAATGGATGTGTCACAGTTTGTTTTTCTGTCAAAATACTTTTCTTTATATGAATACTTGTATGAGTTTACAAATTTAATTGCACAAGCTTATATAAAAAGTACAATTTTCTTCCTGTATCATTGCTGTGTCAGGAGGATCATACAGTGATGGTGTGGGGAGCTGTACAGATTGATGTCTTGCAGAATTCCACATCAGGATGAGAAATACTGGATTTCACTAAATAAGACCAGGTAAATATGAAGGTAGCCAGTCTGCATCAAGTTCAGTCCAAAGACGCCTTGTACACAGAAAGCAAAAAAAATTAGTTGCTTTGATTTATTGGAAAGGAGTAGCATGGGAAGTCTGCATAGTGTCACTGACCTTTGGTAGAAAAAGTGATGTGTTTGATGGTTAAAATAGCTGCTTGCAATTTAGGAAGGGCAAAGTGAAGAAAAGGGACAATTCTATTTTAATGAGAACTGAAAAAAAATAACACAAATTGATTTTCTCTGTGGCCACAGCAGAAATAGGTTGCTATGGACTATCAAATTGCAGTCACATACAGGATGACTAACTCCCTAAGTACAGGAAATTTAGTTTTTATGTGCAGGTGGTCTTGTACTACTAATACTAAAATGTTCATTAAAAAAGATGCAGTATTTTTAGAAGTAGTTATAAAGGGATTTGGAGTCACACCTATTATTGAAAGGAGCCAAATAACCAGTAGGGTCTATAAAACCTTCTTGTTTTTGATAAAGTATAAATGACTGTGAATTGACTTTGATTGTCTGTAATAAATATGAAGTTTAATCAGCAGCATTTATTTGTTCCTTTTTATAAAGATCACTTGGAAGCCATTCAGTGAAATCATCTGTATAGAAATTCCTTTTTTCTACTCAGTTTTAAAGAGAAATCGGTTAAACGATGTTTTAGTAGATGCTTAGCAAATCTGAATCTAAACCAGGCTAATATAGTAGGGAGAAGTGTGGATCTGTTAATTAAAGGAAGGGGGAAAAGCTGTAGCAGTGAATTGTGGGTTAGAAGCTGAAGACGTCAGAAAGTAATGGATGAAGGGGATCTACCTAAGATACCTAGGATGCTCATGTTAGGACCACTGAAGTGGGTGAGAATGAGATAAAATATATCCAAATATACAGTTATGTTTTTGCTTGGCAAAATAGGAGACTTCTGTAATTGAGAAAGTTGAGAAGAACTTGATGATCAAACTGATTCCTTGGTCGGCTTATTCAACAGACAAATCAGTCACATTTAAATTTTTTTTATCAGTCAGAAAATTATTTGATTGTAATCCTGTAATTAATTAGTTTCATTCTGGCTTAATGGTAGAGGATTAATATTTTCCCCAGAATAGCATGTAAAACAATGTTTTGCTCTTATGCTGCCTTTCTCTATCCCTTGAACTAGTTATGTAAGTGAGAGAAGAGCACTGCTTATCTTCTGCATTTAACTGCTGCTGCTTGAGGATACAAAGCTGCTTGATTTGACTCTTGGCTAGATGAAGAAGCCTCTCTGGTCTTTCTTGCTAATACCAAGCCATTTAAAATTCAACCAAGAGAATGTTCTTGCTTGGTTTAGATGTTTATATGGTTTCTGCTTCGATCCTTCCTTACCTTTTGTGCTAAAATGCAGACTTGCAGTAAAAAGGTATTCCAGAGTTATTCTAAATCTCTATTCACAGTTACAAATGTTGTAATTTATTTTGGAGCTGAAATAACTCCCCTCAAATCCAGAGATAAAACGTTCTGAAAATTTGGAACTTTTGTAGGTCTGTTTCATGTCAGGCCATGAAAATGATTGGAGGGCTCAAGTACTTCTGTGGAGACAGGCTGAGAGAGTTGGGAGTTCATCAACCTGGAAAAGAGAAGGCTCCAACGAGACCTTGCGGCACCTTTCTGTACCTGGAGGGAGACTACAAGAAAGATGGAGAGGGGCTTTTTGCAAGAGCATGTAGTGGTAGGACAGGGAGTGGCTTTAAACTGAAAGGGAGTAGGTTTAAACTAGATATTAGAAAGAAGTTCTTAACTGTGAGGATTGTGAGGCACTGAAACAGGTTGCCCAGAGGAACTGGGAATGCCCCATCTCAGACCAGATCAAGCTTTGAGCAACCTGATCTAGTGGAAAGTGCCTTTGCCTGGAGCAAAATGGTTGGAACTAATGATCTTTAAGGTCCCCTCCAACACCAGCCTTTTTACATTTCTGTGAAAGCACGAAGGTAGTTTCTGTAACTGTATCTGAGCTAATTGGAGCACAAGGGGAAAAAACTTCTTTCAGATATCAGGAAGTTGCTTGACTCCTGCCTCTCAGAGTAGGATTGTGGGCTTGTTCTTCTCCCTGAATAAAAAAATCAGAACTCGAAGTATCTCTTTTCTTAGATTTTATGGTTTTTATTAAACTTAATTTGTATTTTTGCTTGCTATGATTTGGAACAGTAAAGAAACAAACCAGGTAGATATGTCTGCTTTAAGTTTTCTTCTTAGAAAGCCCAAATGTTTGTACCAGCATAGCCGTACTATATGTTTTTTTATGCAGGTATTTGTATAGGTGTAACATATGTAGTGCATTTTCATTCAGCATGGGTAAAATCAATTATTTTCCAAAGATTTATGATTACCCTTTGTGTAACCTAAAGGAGTTTCAGTAAACAAACTAGAATTGCCTCTTATGATTCAACACAAGTGTAGGATAGACAATAGGTTGATTGTCCTTCAGAACAGGTAAGGGTGACTTAATAGAGGAGCACATGAAGTGGGGAATGGTGATGGTAAACACTCTCCAGTTTGATGAGCAGTAGTATTTGCACAACAGCAGCCTGGTAGCTGTTGGGATTTTGTTTTTAAGCATTTCTGTGAAGGTAAGAGATAAGGAAAATATGAGGAATATGCAATGAATTAATTTTATATGTCTATGTGGGAATGCTGTCAAGAGTTGCTCTGAAGAATTGATTAAGCTAGTTAGATAGTGGTAGAAGCTAACTTTATTGACTGAAGAGTCTCCCTTTTGATCTTGAATGAGAAAAACAGTTTGAAAAAGTAAGTGAAAATAAGCTGCTTATATCTTCAAAGGAATGGGGCAAAATAGGAATAATTAAACCAGCAATATGGTTAAGCAGTATCCTAGAAATATTTTTTTTGTAGTAAGTTTGTGGGGTTAAGGTTTTGTTTTGGGTGTTTGGGGCTGGGGACAGGTGTGACTACAGGGATTCAAAGGATGAAGAAGCAAGGAGGGTTGTGGGTCAGACTAGTGGACAGGGTACTCGTGATTCCCAGAGGTGAGCAAAGCATGTGATAAAAACATTGCTGATGGTTGAGTTTATGTTCTGGTTTTATATGCATTGAATTTAGGTAGACAATCCCCAGTTGCCCTTATCATCTGGAAAGTTTGTGTGAGATGGAAGCATGTCAGGGACACCAGTAATAGAAAGGCAGGGAAAGCAACTTGGGGTATGAAAACAACGTGTTGAAACAGAAGAAACAGCAGAAAAGTGGAGAGGAATGGGCTCACCAACAGCAGAAGAAATCACAATGGAAAGATAAGGAAGCAAGAGAGGTGACTCTAGGGATTCTCGCCTACTGAGGACTTTGTCATTGGAAGAATCATCTGTAGACCCGTACTAGGTCTCTGAGAAGTCTTGCACTGATAGTAGATATTAGCAACCCAACCCAGCTTTTCTTTTCCCTGTTTTATATTTTGATATTTCCTTTTCCTTATTTTCGTTTTTGTTCCCATACCTCTAAAAGAGTCAAATTTTGACTTCGGGTCAAGGCTCCTCATTTTCAAGCGTGTGAATTGTAGTTTTCTTCACATGCATTTAAAGCAAACAGTAACCATAGGAGATAAAGATTTGGTATCTGTAGGGTATGATTACTCAGGCATTTTTACATCTAGCAAGATTTAAGTTTAAGGCTCATTAGTCTTAAACCAGTGAGTGGGTGTTAGATAAATTGGTTAAGCTCTGTCTCTCAGTATTTGCTATTTCATATTTAGATGCTAGCTTGTCAGTCTAATCAAAGCTGTTCAAAACGTTTGTTTGCTTTTAAATTAGGTGCTAATAACACTACTGCTATCTAACTGCTAATGCTCATTCTAGTCTCTGCTTTTATGTGTTGTATTGTTAGCATTTATTCCGAGCTCAGTCTTTTATTATTGTGAACGCTAGGAAAGATTAACTTCATGTGCATTATTTTTTGGATTTCTGTAATTTTATGGGAAAACTGGGCTATGTGCGTTGTCACAGAGCATTGAAACTGTTGAGTGATTTTGCCCATCATTTTAAGTCTAAGTTCTAATCCCTTAATGGTATTAAAATGAAAGCTGCTATCTAGAATGAAGTATATCCATTAATCTCACTACTGATCTTTAGTACTGAGGGTTTTTTCCATAGTAGAAAATATTCTAGTGCTTTTTCAACTGTTAACAGGGCTAACTGGCATGTTAGGAATCAACCTGTTGATTTTATTCTCATTTTTAGTTACTGTGGCTTGTTGCTAGACAGAATATTGCATAGAGGTGTCATCTAATGCAGTTTTTCTCCTAGAAATTAGAATCTAGTAATCTGCAGATAAACAAGTGTTTCCTAGCTTAATTGCTAGGGAAACTTTAAACACAGACTTAATTGGTTTTCCCAGATCTTGTACTGGCTTGTGGGAGCAGACCTGGAATATCCAGAAAAAATTATTTTTAGATTAGAAAGATTTTAGGTTGTTTTTAAACCTCATATCTGATTGTTTTTATCTTTACTCAGAACTGAGAGTGGAGCAGTATCTGCCAGAAACCCCTAAGAACCTCCATTTGGCTATCAGATCTAATGATGAATGCATTTCATTTATTGCTGGAAGACCTTCTGATCTGTAATGGGCAACTACAGTAAAAAGTGTTTTGGAAGATGTGTGTATATAATCTTCAAATGCATTTTAGGGCATGCATTTTGGTAGTGCTCTTATCAGTATATGAAGGGCATATTCCTCCAGGCAATACATTTTTACAAGACAACCATGCGAAGAATGAGAAATTGGGAATGAGGAGAACCCTACTAATTTGCAGACTACACACAAACAGCCATTTCTGTATGTGATTCTCTGTTGGTTTAAATAATATTTAATAAAAAAGGCTAAGAAATGAACTAAAACAACCCTTACTGCAATCTCATTATTGGAAGGAATATAACAAGCTCATATTCTGCTCCTTTCCACAGACTGCCATCCACACTTGATTTTTAAGTAACAATTGTGAGATTGTGTTTCAGATTGAGAAGCTATGTCCGCATTGGTTAATTCAAGTTCAATAAGCAGAGGGATTTTTTTTAGACAGGAACAACTAGGACTGTTGTCCAATCACTTAAATTCAGCATATTAATTTCCTTAAATTATCTTATGAGCTGGGGATTAATTACCTTGCAGCTCTGCAATTTCAAACAGAAATTTTTTATTACCTTAATGAGCTGTTTGCGTTTTATTTCAGGTAGCTTATGGGCCTGGATTGTTTTTTATGTTAGAGGGGGATTGTTATCCTGTTACATAAGAAAAATCCAGGGGGATTCTATAACATCTTTTCATCTGTGAAACAAATCACCTATAACAGTATTTGCAGAATATAAATTAACTGCACCAGAGGGGTTGGGTAGCTTTAAATTATATGATAAAAAGTGACAATTGTGCTCCATCATTGTTTCCCGGTCAGGTACTGAGGTCTGACAGCAAGCCAAGGCTTAGTGTATAGAAATTGGCTCAAACCATGAGATTAGGCAGTAGCATTAGTCTTTTCAAGAGTAATGTGATAATGTCACAGCTACAGATCATACCTCAGTGACAGATGGTACATGCTTGTGTGAAGTGTAGTAGGATAAAAATACTTCTTGGTTTGATGTCTAATATGTTTAGTCACAATCAGTAGCTGTTGTAGTTAGTTAAAAATTTAATATCAATTCAAACAGGAAACACCAGCTTCCTGGAAGACACCTGTTCAATTGTCCAGAGCTTACAAAAAGATACTGGACATTTGCCTTCAGGGTATATTCCTACTTCAGATCAGTGTGTTTTAAAAAGTCATATCTCTGATTCTACAGAGCTGCTGCTTGCCTATATAATTTCTGTTTTCAGTATAGAAATGTATTACTCCTCATGGTGTTTTTCTTACTGTTTATATACAACACTAAATTTCAAGGTGGTGCGTGCAGTAATTGACAGTTGAAGCTATAGCAAGTATGTGATAGTTCCTTTTTTATTTAAACCCACTCAGACAAGCAATAACAACACAAATATTTTTGTTTCACTTGGCCTGTTAAGAGCACAGCTGAAGTTAATTTCCTTTATGGCTGTGAATATTTAGCAGTTTTGCAAGCATGTTGTCAGATTGCTGATTATATTTGTAATCAAACTGGCCAGTGATGTCTCCTAATTCAGTTCTGTGAAGCAGTGGAGAACAAAAATGCAGAAGGAGGTAAAAAGTTCATCACAGCAATTTTTAATTGGAAAGTTATGCTCCTACACATGTTGGGGGGAAATGACATCTAAAAATAGCTTTAAGTGTTGCTTGACTAACACTGCTCACCTCTGCCCTGAAAGGAAAGAGAACTCAGGAATTTACATACCCTAACAATGACTTGGCAGGTAGTGTGAGATCTATAATTAAGTATACAATTATAGCAACTGTTTGCTGTTAGTTTCTTCTCTTTTTGAGACAATTAAAATATGAAATCTCCATTATGCTGTAAAATCAGGTTTCTGAACTATGTTAAAGATTCATCCAATTCCTAATACCAATTTCGTAATATACTAAGGCAACGTAGGTCTTAGTAGTTCTAAGAATTCAGTATTTTATGCATAATTTAATAATTTCACATATAAAACCTCAGCTGTTTAACAGTTCAAACTGTATTGCAGTATCTCCTGGACCAACCAGTAGCCATAAAAGGCCACAGGCACAAGATGAATTCAAACATTTGATGCCACAAACATTCTCAGAATTGGTAAAATTTGTAGTCTGAATTCTCTCATGACCATCTGCATTTTGATAGTTTGAAGCAGTTCTAGGGTTTGATTTTGTGCATAACCTGTGTTATAACTGGCAAAGTATCTGCCTGATACAAGAGGTGTATTGAAAGTATATCTGACTGCCTAGGTTTTAAATGGAGAGAAATATGCCATTGTTATTGGTCTTACTGTTGGGATGTAAAACAATAGGTGGTTCATCTGGAGTGCTGGAAACCCACACTCAAATGTTGTCCATGAGGACTTGAACCTTAGGTCATTTGTCCTCCAGGACAAGAATACACAGTCTGTGACAATCTTGGGTTCACTCAGATGGAGGACTTATCCTAGGATTTATTTGATTAGGATTTGCATATTATTGGAGAATTCAGTATACAGGCCTTTATTCCCTGGGCTTTCTCTTTCTCTCATGCTTGGACACATCTGCTTTAGTATCTAGATCCCTTCTTTTTTCCTCATATTAAGTAGTTAACATGTTATCTGTTAGTGAGTCAGCATCTGCTTATGGCAGTATTTAGACAAGTGCAGTTTGCACACAGAAGCATGGGTGTTGGCTGCCACCAGCATTTTATACATGCCCATGGTCTCTATAAGATTTGGTGCCCTATTTCTGAAGTACTGCACAAATAAAATTAGATATGTCCCTCCCTAAAGTATTTCAATATCTAATAAAAGCTGTGGGTGTGATGAAGTGGGGGAGAAAAAGGGGTTTATCTGATGAATGGCAGTAGGCAAAAAGAAACAAGGATCGTGATAATAGCATAATACAAGTTAACCACCTATTTAATTTTGATCAAGTATGTCTTTTCCAGAAACAGAGGTGTACATTCTGGTGTTGTTTAGTGTGTATATATGACTGAGTTTTGTGTTTATAAATATTACCTCCGATTCAATTGGTATATTCTCTCTTATGTAGTGTCATTCTTTTAGTTGCTTGTTTACCAAATTTGCCATATTCCTCATCTTTCCCATCATCAGTCTCTTTTTCTGCAGTAAAAAAAGGCTGAGTTCTGACCACATTTGCTGTGGCTAACAACAACAGGGCAGAAAAGACTTCGACGTTTTGGAGTGGTCACTGTCTAGGATCCATGTGCTGATGGGAAACTAAAGAATGAAGGGGGGCAGGGGTGAAAAAGAACAGGGCCACATAGGAGCAAAGGGTGAGGGCACCAGATCTAGTTTTCTGTTTGATTTGCAGACTCTCTTGTTATACAGAGTGCTTGTGTCACACTGTTTGTGGTGCTAATTGACCTCCTGCTGTCACATAGGTATGTTCAGTTCTCTCAAATGTTAATGTCAGTTCTGTTAGTAGCAGTGGAAATCTGTGAAATGGCCGAAGCTTGTGTGAAAGTTGTTTTAGCTTGAAAAAAAAATCCATTTTTTCTTTTTAATTCCCATATTGAATCAAGTTGGATTCTTTCTGTTACCACTAACAGTAGACCTCAATGTGTAGCTTGGCACAGCTGCTCACTTTTAGTCACTGAGTTAGCACAACTGTTGCTATTCTGAAATGTGTTGGTTTTGTCGCTAAGAATGATCTGTGAGGTCAAGATAAGTGGTCTACAAAACCTGCTCTGGTAGTTTTCTGTTGTGCATGGTTTATTTTTCGTTTTTCTTTTAAATTCAGGTAGTGCTATATTGTATACTTCAAAGACAAGACTCAAGTTGTTTTGAAGAGATCATTAAAGTTGTTTATTTTAAGACAATTGTATATTAAATCAGTGCTCAAGGATGCCATGAATAGTGAAGTTTTAAAGCCTTCCTACAATTTTAATTTTTAGCATTAAATTGGGAGTAGAAAACCAATGTTGTTTCTGTTTCTGTGTTTTCGTTTCTGTCTTGGTTTCTGGTTACTTGAGCTAATGTGATGGCATCGAGTAACAGAAACAGTAAACATTAGTAATGCCTTAAGCAGAATGATTAGGAACAGCATACAGTAATAGTTTAATCCCCCTCACATTTACCATTCTGGAAAGCAACCTTGGTTTACAGTTTTTAATAAATTGTTAGTCTGTGAAAACCAACTCTACTTTTGTGTAGAACAGAATATATTGATATAAATGGTCTTTGTTCTGCAGAGAGATTTGCCTGGTACCTTTTTTTTAATGTGAGCTGGAACATTTTACATTATGCATTCATGTATGATTGAATCAATATGTGATTATTCAGTTGCTTTAGTAAGACTTGGAAAACGACTACCTAAGATAGTAATTACATTGACTAGACAATTTTGCTAGAGTAAAGGCACAGAAACATGTACTGCCATCGTTAACAAAACCCACTAAGTCTCAGCTTTCTGCCCTGGAAATGTTTCCAAATAATCCAGCTGATCTGCTTCCTTTTTTATAAACTGACATTGACCTTAACTCAAAAGTAGAATTGGACTTTGTATCATCTAATGTTGGTTTGCTCTGATGTGGTAGGCTAGGTGGTGGGTTGGACCACATAATCTGGAGAGGTGCCCTAAGAGCCTCCATCATTCTGCCGTTCTCAGTACTTGGGGAAAGAAAGTAAAACAGTGCTATATCTTACTGCTCCTCTGGAGAATATGGGGTTTAAAGGCAATTAAATGTCACAATGCGATTCCTACCTGCAACAGCTATTCCTTCTGAGGGTGTTGTAGATCTAACTGTCTATGCTTAATAACAACTTGGTATTTTGTTCTTTATATTATAGAATAAGTTTTCAGAGCATATGTGTAAGGCTTGTGCTTCAGGAAACAGGCATCTTGATTTGTAAATGATTTCTTGCAGTTTGATGAGATCCGAAACTCCTCCAATATGGTGCATGTGCATTATAGCAACTTTTCACTAGTAAGATCAAATGCAGACATACTGGTCGTTTCTTCACTAACTGCATTGTTATAAAAGGGAGTTTTGAACACCAGACAATTTTCCTAGGTCTAGGTATGTTTGTTTTGTTGCAAAACCACAATTTGCATTCAGAAAGCTTAGACAAGGTTTTTATAGCTATGTCCACAGAGGTGGAAATGCTGCCTTTAAAAAACCTGAGATCACAGGTACAGTCTTAATTTATGCCTTGGAGATCCATTTTTGTCCAACTTCCCCAAGGAAAGGTAGTCAACCACAAAATACAGCAGCTCTGATTTGTGTGTGAGAGCACGGGTATGACAGTTCCTTAACTGTCTTGTGCAAAAGTGCTGTTGCGATGTTGTAAATAACAAAATTTCACTTTGTTGCACTCTAACCAGTCCATTAAGTTTTAAGATAGTTAAAAAGACTTCTAATAGAACTGTAGATAATCTGGCAGAACAGTAAAACTCTTTATAATAAAATATAAATCATATAACAAGTTAGCCAGTCCAGGAACCTATCATAGTGCCATTTGCATTCCATATGTTGGTAAGCATACCCATAACCCTAGGCAGAACACTCTTGAACTGCATGTCCCCTGTAGTACAGCAGCAGGTTATTTTGGGGCATTCTGGAAGCAAATGTGAACCTTTTGTGCCTACTTAGAATGTGCCATCAGCTGTCCTCTTCCTGCATTAAGGGATTCTGGTTGTCAGCAGCTGTGACAGCACTGGTACTAGGAGGTAACAAATCCTCAAGTAGGTCAGTCTCATGCTGCTTGAGGTAATGTTTCGTTATTAACATCTTTGACTTGACCATCCAAAATGAGTAGAAAGATAGTTCTGCTCCTTGACACTTGCTGGATTCCTGTCAATGAGACAGTTCAATGTTACTTTGCTTCACTCTAGTATTTGTCTTTGGTTCAGACACTGAAACAATAAGAAACAGTGTACAGGATGACAAGATCTGCATCTGCTTCCAGGAAAAGCAAGATGGATTTGTTTTTGAGAATGGCCTCAGGATCCTTTGTGTCTCTCTGGTACTTCTCTCTTATCCCTCCTTGTTCCTCAGGCTGGGAATCTGAGATGAACTAAGCTGTCTGTGGTTTACAGGCCTTCTACTTTGTGCAAAATACGTTTAATTTCAAAAGATATACTGTCTAGAGATAAATATTTTCTCAGCTGTGTTTATCTTTTGTTTCCTCAATCGAAATCATATGTTGTTTTGTTTGTTCAAGTTAGCTCACTGTAAGGCACACATTTCCCTCTGATGTGGCAGGCTGTGAATTAGAATCTTGCCAGTAAACACTGAACACTGATAATGACCACTAAACAATGATAATAAGTAAGTAAAACTTACTTATTATTATTGTGTATGAAATAATTATGCACATCTGCATGTACTCCCCTGATACTGGAAAAAACCTGAATCTGGTTACGGGTATCCTTTGGCAGGTCTTCTTGTACAGTGATACCAATGGTGCATACAGTTGCTCTTGCTCAGTCTGCTTTGTAATCCCTTATCTTCCTCATCCCCATTTCAAAGGGCAGAAAAACAACTGATCTCCTTGCCCTAAAATTGTTCTTGGTTTACTAGACAGATTTTAGTGGTTTAGTATGGGATCTCTTTCTGCTTAATGAGAGTCTCTGGTATGGATAATTTTGATCAGTCCAAAGTCTTTTTATCTAAATGTACTTTCCTGCTGAGTATGAATGGGTGTTGAAGGACAAGCACAGATAATCTGGATTCTGGAATACTCTCCTGAAGTTTGTTAAAGAAATATTTTGCTGGTTTTACTGTTTGTGGTATTTTAAATGGAGGATGGTTATTGAGGGGTGCAGTTTTTAAGATACTTATTTCCAACTCTTCCTGAAGTGAAGAGCATGTTGTGGTTAACTCACTCTCTCTTGCTCTTTTTTGTTTGGTTGGTTTTGGTTTATTTTTTGTTTGTTTTTGTTTGCTTAAACAGTTTGGAGAAAGTAAAAACTGCTTGGGCCTCATTCATTGTACTGAAGTATAATCCTATATCCTGATCTGTTGTGTGAAAGTTTGCTACATGTTCCGGGTGCATCAATATTCTTTCAAAGTTAACCTCCAAAAGCAGTTGAATGAATTCTGAGGATTTGAGGTGAACTAACCCCATTGTAGAAGGCAGCCACATTTGTCAGACATGACTTCCCCTTAGTGAGGACATGCTGGATGTCACAAACCATCTCCTTAATTTCTGTGAGCCATAACAGAGTTTTCAGGAGGATCTGCTCAATGATCTTTATGAGCAGTGAGGTGAGACCTGACAGCCTTGTAAATTCCATGGGTCTTTATTTTCCTTTTTTAAAATGGTGGTTATGTGTCCTTTTTCCAGGCATTAGAACTTCCACAACTTCTCAAGTATGATAGGTTGTGGTTTATCTACTTTCTTTGTCAGTTCCTTCAGGATCTATGGATGTACCTCACCAGGTCCTATGGGCTTGTGCACCTTCACATTCACTTAGATGGTCTCAAACAAGATCATCTTCTACAGCAGGTAGTTAGTTCTTCATTCTTCTAGTCCCTGCCTTTGCCTTCTGCAGCCCTGGTGAGGTGGTTGGAGAACTTGCTAGTGAAGACTGAGACAAAAAAGTAATTGAGTGCTTTGACCTTCTACATATTGCAGGTAACCAGTTCTCCCATTTCCTTTGGAGAGGACCCATGTGTTCATAGTCTTCCTTTTATCACCCATGTGCCTTTAGAAAAAATTGAAATCACCTTCCTTCTTTAAGGAAAGAACCTCAAAGATCATCAAGTTCACACCCTCCTTCTGTGGATGCTTCCAAAGATAGGGCATCCACAACTTCTTTGAGCAATCTGTTCCAGTCCCTCATCACCCTCATGGTAAAGAATTTATTGTACTGGAAATGGTACGCCTGGTGGGGTGTTACAGGGGCAGAGGAGAGGGGCAGAATCACCTCCCTTGGCTGCTGTTTTGATACAGACCAGGATACAGATGGCTTTGTGGGCTGTGAACACTCACTGTTGTCCAGCTTTTTATCTAGGAGGACTCTCAAGTCCTTCTTGACAGGGCTGCTGTCACTGAGTTTGCCTCCCAGTCTGTGTTCATGCTTTGGATTGCCCTGACCCAAGTGCAGCATCTTGCATTTGGCCTTGTTAAACTTTGAGGTTCCCGCTGACCTGCTTCCGAAGTTTGTCCAATTCCCTCTGTATGGCAAAGAAGCCATCTTATGGAAGCTTTTCTTGTTGCCCTTGATCCCCTGACCAGATTTAGTTTTACCAGTGCTTTAGTTTTCCTAACCTGATCCCTGACTGCTCAGACAATCTTTCATTATTTTTCTTAGGCTGTCTGTCCTTGTTTTCACCCTCTGTAGGCTAAAGCCAGTGCTAAGTTGGAACTGAAATCCTTCAGTGGAATGAGAAATACTTGCTCCCTTAGTTGTGACAACCCCTGGAGTACAGTTTGGAACGGCTGCCCTGGGTCACATTGGCAGTCCATTTGGCAAGAATTTTCTAGTAGCATTTGGGTTTTAATTAAGAAAGAGTAAGAACAGGATGGATACATAAGATAGTTCCCCCAAGTACTCTCTTCATAAAACTGAGTACTAGAGCTTTTTGGTTAGAGAAACATATTGAGACTCAGTCTGATGTGATTGGTACAGTGTGCTAGAGTATGGCTAAAAAAGATTTCATTAGGTATTTTTACCTTAAGGGTAAGTTGGCACTAGTCATCTAAGGCACCTGTTACCACTTCTGCAAAGCAACTAGAAAAGTGGTGATCTGAACTACCTGAGGTCTTTGTGATGTTGCACCCTTAGGGAGAAGGAAACACCCAAGATTTGCAGATACTCATTGGTTCAAAGGAATGAGAAGTCAAATGATCCATAAAAGCTTATGAAGTTTTACTGGTAAATTACACACTTGGCTTGGAAATTGGTATGTTAGTACTGTGGCCTCTTATATAAGCACATGGCATTGGATTTTGGATAAAGGGTAGGGTGTAAGGGGAGAGAGAGAGATGAATTTAAGAGGGGGACAGAGAAAGGGAAGGAGAGAAGGAAAGAAAGATTACCAGTCCTGGCTGCAGCATAAGTTCAGCTGATGGCATGTCCTGGGGCCACTGCCTGGGTTTAGATCAGGGTTTCTATTAATAGATAAGTTTTCCCTGACCTGGAGATAAGTGTCATGTTTTCTATGCAAATTACTTACCACTCACAGTCCATTCTTCCAGGTCCTTGTGGAAATGGGTCAGAGGGATTTGGGGCTTTGGTGGTCTTGTTCTCCCCATACAGTCTGTGCCTGCTTCTCCATCTCATTTCCCTGTTTGTGCAGTACTGAGCTGTGCTTATCTCCAGGAGGTAAATCCAAGACCTTTGTCCCAGAAAAGTGCTGTCCTACCTCTGTATGGCCCCTTGTCCAGTCACATCTTGTTCTTTCCCACCGTGTTACTGCCAACAGTCCTTGGCTGTTGTTACCTACAGTCCTTGGCTGGTGCCACAGCCAACCTGCTATTGGTGTTTGAGACAAACACACTTGCCCCTTGTCTTCTAGACTTCAGCAGTTCTGGTGTATGAGCTTTGAGCTCCTCCAAATATCCCAGTTTATTTCCTTAGAGAGGTTGTTGTGCTTTCCTGCAAACTGTGGTGATAGGACTTTTCCGCTATTGGAAACTCATCAGTGCTTACAGTTGTAGCTACAGCACATTCGTAGCTGTAGAGGCTTAAGGTTATGTGACCTAATGTCATAGTTTCAAGTGACATTATGGAAACATCAGTTGCACTGAGTTCATTGCTCTTGTTTGATTTTGTAACAGATGTCTCTTGTTCATAAATTTGTGGAGCTGCTAAATCTCTAAAGCAGCATGACCTGAAGTATCCAGGTAGTGTTGTGTATTCTTCCCCTCATGCACACACTTGCTCTATTATTGCCTCTGGATGTTTGAGACTGGATGAGTTCCTTCTGCTTGGGTTGGAAGTCTGCAAACAGTTAAAATAGTAATGACTCTCTACCACTGGATTTTATCCTTTTAGGCGTTTCACCAGAGGCAGTGAAACAGGTGTCAGGAAATGATGCAAGAGTAATCCCTTTTTGTTTATTGTTTTTGTGATGATTATGGGGCTAGCTATTTCTTTGATAATTTTTCTATTTTGAATGCTTTGCCTGCAGACTCTTGACCCTAGGTCTTAATCCTTCAGAGGCACAATCATCTGACTGTCTCTTTGTCAGATCCAGATCTGCTGGATGAATTTTGCATATCCTAGCAAAACTATTGCAGACCTGCACTACTTCTGTTTGGGAGTTTGTGTACAGTGCCTCTGAAATAGCTTTGTAAGGATCACATAGTTTTGGAGTAGGAGCAAAGTGCTGTGGGAAAGGAAAGAAACATGCAGCCTCCACAATTTGACTGACTCTTCTAAGAGCCCAACTTTGCGAATCTGGTTTGGTCATTGTTGTCATTCTTGATCTTTTTAATTGTCTTGAGTGATTCGGCTCTGCATTTCAGAGGCTGGCTAAACAATTAGGAGTTTTTTGTTTGTTTTTTTTCAGTAGAGAACTTGAAAGACTTGTGGCTTTACTTTTACCCTTTGCTAGTTGCATGTCTTGGCTGCCCTTTTATTGAAAATAAATGTATAGATGTATGCAGTGTAGTGCATTGGAGTTCATTTGGTATGAATGCAGAAGCTGACACCAGTGACTCCCAAATGAGGAACAGGGCATGTGATATGCAAAAGTTGTTTGTAGTGCAATCCTGCTGTGGCAGTCCTGACTTCTGTGAGTTCATTGGCCTGCTTCTTACCCCAAAACAAGGAACTTACTTTTCTCGTGGAACAAGTTGATTTTCAATCTCTTTCAGGATTTATTTATTTATTTTATGGTGGCCTAATTCTGCTTTTATTGGAAAGAAATGAAGTATGGTTCCATTTAGAGGCAATTCCTTTGAATGAAAGTACTACCTGTGATCCCCACAATTGAAATTCTTTTCTAGATACTGAAAATTTGACAGATTATACTCTGCTTGACTTTGCTTCTTGTCTGCTGTAACTTTGTGCTTAGTTAGATGATCTGTCTGACTACAGTGACATTTAATCCTTCTGAAGATATATTCTACTTCTGCCTTTGTTGGAGGCAAAATTAATCCTTCTCATCAGCCCAGCCACTAATTTTGTGTGTGTTCAGTCAAGAACACTGAATGCTTTCAGTTGGTTTTAATTGTTCTACTTCAGTGAAGTTAGCATCAGGCATCTGTTACGCCTTATAAAAAGTGTTGAAACTTTCTAAAAAATTCCTTAAGTTAACAATGCAAAATTGTACTCTCTTCATCTTTGGTTAATTTTTGATGTACTTTTTCTTAGAATTCTTCAGAACCATGTGCAAGAGAAAGCTGTGTGATGCTTAATATTTTAATATAGTTACTACAAAGGGAGTAAAAATGAAGCAACTTCGTAGACAGAGTTCTTCAAAATAAAAACAGGGTAAAAAGCAATGTTTTGTACACAGAAGAATTACCTCTTTTAAAAGAATATATGCAGTTTTGCTATCTTGGAAGTCTTTCAAGTACTCTGAAATATTCAAACTGTTGTTCACACACATGTACAGCTTTTCTTTTAACAAAATCAAAACTGTGAAAGTCAAAAAAAATCCAATCCAATAAAATTAATAGTTTGTTCTTATCTAGCAGTGATAGAGTTGACTAAAATTTGTCCCTTTTTCTTAAACAGAATGTTGACTTCGAAAGCTCAGGGAAGAAGCAGCAGGGAGAAGAAAGTAACACACTGGTAAGTACATTATTTTTCCTTCCTCTGGACCAACTGCCTTAAAATAGAAATCCTCTTATATATTTATATTCTGTTATAATTGCCTTCAAAGCACTTGAATTTTATTCTGCATCATATCTCATGTTACTTTGAAGGCAGATTTTTTAGCTCTGAATATCTGTTGAAGACCGAAGTAAATTATATCTATTTACATGTATTTTTGTGCATATATAGAAAGGGCAATATATGGAAAAGGAAAATAATTCTATTTTAAAGCTCAGTGTCCATTATTAAGTGTTTTGGCTTGAGAACTTTA
>WBMY01011578.1:30143-86896 GCA_013397315.1 Donacobius atricapilla | reverse complement strand
GTACCAGGGTCTTCCCATTCAAATACAAACCAGCCCCTGCTCTCTTCTGCTAGGGGGCATGCCCAAAGACATCCTTAAGGTCTATGGTTGTAAACCATAGGTGTTCCCTTGGTACCCTGCTGCGAGAACTTGATTACCTGGTGGGAAGCAGGTTACTGGGGCAATTGGACTGGGTAAAGGATTTACTGGAGGAGGCGCTGGGTAGGGAGGGGGAAGAGGACCAGATGGTATGAGAGGAGTAGATGGGGGTAGAATCTCAAGAGGATTCCACTTCCTTTCAGCATGATCCCCTTCCTCCTTAACTTCACCGTTTTTCCCTTGTAACTTACAGATTTTTGTACTTTCCTCTTTTATGGCATTTTCTAGCCAACAGGTACCCTATCTCAATTCTTCTAAATCAGGGTCTTCCTGTGTTCTTAGATACTCATTCAGTTGCCTGCACATCCATATATCTTGGGTCCCTACCCATGGCCATTCCCCTTGCAGGTCTAATTCTGGCCATACCTCCACACAGAGATGGATCATCTTGACCTTGTCTAATTCTCTAGTTCCTTCCCAAGTCTCCCATTTATCCAATAACATCCCCAGGGGTCTATTGAGAGGAATAATTTTAGCTTTCTTCTTCATCTTATTTTCCAATATATCTGCTTTCTTGCGTATATAATTTTGCATTTCTTTAGGCCGTAAATAAGATTATGAAGATGCCTCTATCCAAACTGAAATATACTGACGGGCTACACAAATCTTTAAAGCAACTGAAACTAACCTGGCCTCCCTGCAATGTATTGTTTTAATTCTTCTGTCTCAACTTAAAATGACTGAACACAAGTTCTTAACTCAATCACTTCACTTACTCTACACTCCTGTCGTACTTACCACTTTAGTCAACTTTGGGATCCACCTGATCCCCTGATGCCCCTGTGCCTCGCCTGACAGTCAGACTCTTGATGCTAAAGGACCCAGACCTGGGGTCCACCCAACCCCTGATACTGTGCCTTGCCTGGTGCAAAAAGGGCCCAAATTTTGGGGTCCACCTGACCCCGTTTCCTGCATGTCACACACTCAAGCTAAGCTCCCACATGCCCAAGACTGCCTTGGGGGCTGCACGCCAACTCACTTCTGTCCTACACTGGCCTAAACCCCTGCGTGCCCAGGGGGTGCGTGTCACTCACTCTGTCAGCCTAATCCTAGGCCTAAACCTCCACACGCCCGGAGGGTTTGTGCACCACTTAAACTCTTAAATTCCCCTGCACACCCAGGGGGTGTTTCTCAGTTGTCTAGAGGTGCCTCAGTCTCTCATCTCCCACTCTCCCCTTCCCAGCTGGCACCCTCGCGGGAGTCTGGAACCGCGGTACTAGGGAGTCCACACTCGCTTTGGGGGTCCGGCTACCAGCCTCCGTCTCATTCACCCACTCACTCGCCTCTACTCCTGCCACTGGTTTTTTTCACTAATCCGGCACTCCTAAGTGTCACTGATACTTTGCTGATCCAGGTTCCAGGGGGTTACCAGCAATTCCTGAGGGTCCCTCAAGGCAGGCACCCCTCCCGTCCGGCGGTTGTCTTCAGGTGTGGTATCCTGGATGAGCCCCCAGCTGATGAAAACAGGGCAGGAGATTTGCTCCTTTTAATGCCTTTATTAGGATCAGCTTGGGGTAGGGACCCGACAGGTCTCACACGTGCCGCCGCTGCTCCCAGGAGCGACTCTGAGGAGGAGGTAGGCAGCTTTGTCCGCTGGAATGCAGGCAAAGCCAGGACTTGTGTCCTCACGGGAGCACCAGAAGACACAGTTGGCTTGTAGATCCAGGGGTCCCACCACTGGTGTTGTCCTTGTAAGTTAGGGTCAGGGGTAAGACTGTCCAACTCCGGGAAAGAGTAGTCTGGCTTCTGCACAACCTGTCTGTGTCCTTTGGTTGTCCCTTGGGTATTTTAGTCCCATAATGTTCTCCTACTCTGAGGCGGTTTGTCGCCCAGTTGGGGCTGGGCCTCCTTCATTTGCATATGCACCATGTTCCTCCTCCACCTCCTGGTCGCCATGTTGGGAAGCAACGGGGCTCAAAGATAGCCCAGGGGAAAGGGGGACAAAACAAAAGGTGAGTCACAACCAGGGATTACAACGTGACTAACAGTGCTAGTTGGCAAGGGGATGAATACTTAACAAGGAACATCCAACCAACAAAAGGCTTTAGTGACAACATTTGCCTGGTTCAGGCTTATTTATTCCATTTACCAGCTCTGATTTTCTCCACCAGTCACAACCCCTAGGTATGTTTTGTGGCCACCTCCCAGCTTAGTGTGAGCACTTCTGCTGTAGTGCTCTTTCTCCACCTGCTGCTTTGCCCACACATGATTGCAGATTTCTAATTTCACGAACACACTCCCTTGTTCTGTTAGCTTCTTGCATAATCTGCCAATTCCCATTGCCATCTGCCAGCGTGGCTGCTCTGGTCCTGGTTTTTCTTGATCAGCAAAGCTTCCTGTAGACAGCCAAAAGCCCATGACCAACATTTAACACAGCACCAATTAGGACTCTGAGGGCAAAAATAAAGCCTTTACACAAACAAAATATCTTTCTGAAGGGGTATGATGTGTGAAGAAGGTGAAATTCTTTCACCCTTTACCTCTCCACTTAAAACATCATGAGTGTTGGCAGCTGCAGCCAGGGCAGTGAAGCTCCCTCAGCTTTCAGTTCAATTTTGTTGGCTGAGGAACATGCAGCGTGTTATGAGCGCACAGTGAGAGGTGTGTGGCAAAGTGCATCACAGCACAGTGTGGTGCAGTGCTTACTTGAGCACTTGGGCCTTACTCTTATAATTACCTCTAACTGGGAGTTAATCAGCCACCAGAGCCAATTCCAACTGTCCCAGTTATCCAGTGAGAAGCCTTAGAGGTGTCCCAATTAAACACAATGTAAATATTATAAAATATATGCATAAGCTTGGCTCCTAGAGAGGCTTCTTGATTTAAAAGACATCATTATTTCATGCCTCTGCTAATCAACACTGACGGTTACTCTGATTTCAGAGGAATTTGACTGCTCCCAGCATATTACCACACTGACAACTGGTGCAGTCTTGTACTCTGCTCCAGATATTGATCTTGAGAACAATACTGTAAAATGATCTCACATCACCTCTGATAGTTTTACTAGGAAACACTGGTGCATAAATATTCAACATAGCCAGAAGTCCTCATATCAAAGGAAAAGAATGATATAACTACACAGAGCAGAAACTTTGGTTCTACAGTTCACGTAACATTTATTTCCTTGCTGCCCAGGTTTTGTATATCATGCTTTAGGTCCTACTGTAAGTTAATCATAGAATGGCTATTAATAGAGAATGTAAAAGAAAAAAACAGTGTAAAATTAAACCAAGGATTACAGCTGAAAATTTATCATCTTCTTTTAATTAAAATCTTCAAACTCTTTCACATTTACATTAAATTAAGAGAAACAAGTAAGATCTGGTTTTTGTGATGACCATACTTGGACTCCACTAATCTGAAAAATAATCAAATGGCACTGATTCTATCTGTCTGTATATTATTTAATCAAGATATAAGCAGAACAACTGAATACCAAGAAGCCTTCCTGAACTGCAGACCCATTATTTAATCAGTTTTTTTATAGATGAAAAAAAGAATCAAAACAACAAACCCCCCCCCACTTAATTTCAGATGAGAAAGAAAGACTGTCTTTCTCTAATATTCAGAGCATTACCTGCACAGAATCAGGAATAATAGCACAGCAAATTTATTTCTATCTTATTCACAGTGTAGACCTTACTGAATTTAGCACAGAGCATGCAGCAATGTCAAATACTATGTATTAAAACATACATCCTATTGGCAATATTTAAAACCTCTTTTGAATTCTTGCAACAAATATCAAAGCCATATTGAAGCCATCAAACTACATAGGTTTTCATCTTGTGCAATTTTCTAGATACAGAATGTGCACATAATTTCTGCCTTAAAGAGAAAAATACACATAAAGCATGGTTTCATTTTTCTCCTGCCTTTGGCTACAGGTGAAGACATCTAGGTGAACTGTGACCATACTCAGTGCAACAATTTTTTTTCAGAGTATTCTTTCAGAGTAATCCTCCAGCTGCTAACAGTGTCTTTAAAAGGCTGAATGGCACCTCAGCTTTGTGAAGCACCTTTGGTCATAACATCTTACCTAGACTAGCTGCTGGCACTTGAGCAGCATGTCTCCTGCATTATACCTCAGCAAACCCATTTACATCAGGAAGCTCTGCTGGTACACCAGAGTTTGACCCCTTGTGTGTGAAAAGAATGACAGATAAAGTATACTGTACAGTTCCACCATGCAATAAGAAAGATTCTCAATTATTCTGTACCTTTTAATACATCCAAGTAACTGTGAGAGTTCTTCATGATAACTATTCTTTTATTCTTGCTGTGACTCAAAAGATGTGATTGCCTGGCAGCTTTCAGTTTTTACAACCCTGTGTTTTGAAACATACTTTTCAAATTACACCATTTCTTGTAATTGCATCTTGCCTGAAAATGAACTTTGAAGACTGAAGCTTAATTCCAGGATGTTGCTACCATTTGCTAGTTGTCTTTTGTTCTGTAAGTACCTGAGATAATTTTCCATAAATATGGTAAGCATTTTGGATTTGAAAAGATTATGCTTCTTTAAGTTTCTTTAATCATAGATTTTGGGGGGGGACGGGGGGGGGGGGCGGGTTTCAACCATAATGAGCTCTCAGAGCACTAAATACAAAAGAGAAACCAATACAGTTTTCACTGAATTTTCTGGCTTTTACTTGAAGTTTATGATGAGTCAATTAGGTATACAGTAGCTGTACTTGGAGATGGAATGCATTCAGTCAAGCCAAGACAAAATTCGACAATTCAGCCTCCAATTATTATAAGTCTGGCAGTCATGCAATAAATTCTGATGTCATTTTCTGAACAGTGTGCTATTTGTATGGCAAAAACATCTTGGTGGTTTTTCCACACATTTCCTAGACATCAGATAATGTGTTTTTCTCTGACCTGGGAATAGTAGAGCATTTCCAATTTTGTGCAAGTCCAGAAGGGATGGAAATCCCTGTAGCTCAGATTCAGATTAAATGTGATAGTAAAAGAAAACTGCAGGAATTGAACAGCTCTGTATCCCGTTTCAGTGACTGTAAAAAGAGGTTGAGAGGATTAGCCTAGAAGTACATACCTTCATAGCAGATATCCATAGGTAGGTTATATGGATTCTATTTGACTAGAAAGGAAAGAAAGGCAGCTAACTAATGCTAAGAAAACATTGATATGACTGATACCGGAATTATGCAGAAGTTGTTAGGTGAGCATAATAGGAGAGACTTCAAAGTGATAGAGGCATCAAGGAGGATATTAGGAGTTCTCAATAAAGTGGTTTGTATGGGAATGCATTAAATACGTGATAACAGTTCAGACTGTATGTTCCTATAGTCCATTTTGGGCTTCAACTTCCCATTTGTCTCTAAGAACAGCTTCTGAAGTGCTGAGGAACACAGCTTTCTTTAACAGCTGCTCTAGCCTCCATCTCCATGCTGGTTTCTGTGCATCAGCAATCTGCCTAGATGTGTTCAGTAGTAACAAAAATCAGAAAAAATCCCCCACCCAAACCCACTATAGCTGATAAAGAACACATAGACTTCAAATGGTCTTTTAGGATATGCTGAGTGCTTGGTTAGTTTCATTAGCATCAAAGAACATAGTACTGTTGAGGATTATACCAAGCTGACTGTCCATCTCTTCCAGCTTCTGAAAGAATAGAATTCTGTTGGACAGGTAATGGTAAGGATGAAATGCATAATTATGCCTAGTTGAATAAGTTCTCTTGAATAAAGAAACTGGATTTTATTCAGGTTGCAACTACTTACATCAGAGAGTATTTTTAGCTGAGGTGCCAAGAAAGTAAGCTTCAAGAGAAATAATGATCATCATTCAGAGTATTGGGATTTTGTTCCAAGACTCTTGGTGAACTTCAACAATATTGATTTTGCATGCTTCAAAGCACTACCAAGGTCAGCTCTATTCAGAAACTGTGACTCTGTGCTCTCTTTGGGTCATTATCTACACTAGATGCAAAGTATATAGAGTACAAGGCTCTACCTGCACTGAACAATCTTATTTAGCATGTACCCTGCACAGATGAGAATTACTGCTGCAGTAACAGTAGCCTTTCCAAATGCTCCAAAAATAAAACTAGCATAAATTAGCTCTATAGCCTAATCAAAGAGCAGGAGGAAAGCCTGTCTCCCAGTTAAGTGGCTTAGTCACAGGTTCTTCATTTTCCTCTACATTATATATTAACCTCAGTACAAGTACTTGCACTGAAAACATTTTCAAGTAGTAGAGTAGTCCCAATGGACCAATTTGTGTTCATCAGGTTAAATATATGTACATGGTTAATAGGGTAGGAATGACTGAGTTGTTCCTGTGTTGGGAGGTAGTATAATATCAGGTTCTGTAAGCAGGGTTTCCCTTTGTAAACAGTGAAGTGTTTTGATTTATAATTTCTTTGCATAGTAATACCAAAAATGTTTTCTCAAAGCATGCCACTGAAATGTATGAAACCAAAGCTACGGTGTATATATTCCAAACCTGAAAAATGAAATAAATGCTAATATTGGAGGCTGTCAAATGCAAATACCATCTGGGTATAATCAGTAGTTAAAAGTAAGAATCTTGAAAGCAAAATGGATTGTAATTAAAATAAAAGCATTTGTTTGCCTGGGTTACCCTCAAAACTTGGAGCAGCAACATCCAACTTCAGCTAATTATTTCAAAAGGCTCTGGCATATGTGCTGAGTTTTGCTGAGCTTTTTGTTTAGTGAAGCTTATGGTCCTTGGACTGAAAATTCAGGATGTTCAGAAAGTACTGCTTTCTGGGTTTTGATGTATTTCTTTACAGGTTTGCCTGGTAATCTTTATCTTTGGCTCAGCTTTGTGAAATGGTAGTATGGGTGGAAGCAAGTGAATTCCCTATTTCATTCAGAACAGATAAATCAAAGATCTCCATCTCCTTACCACCTACCTCTTTAAAACACTGAGTATGGTCACTTATTATATTTCAGAATCATCTATAGCATTGACATGTTACCCATCAGCCACTTGGTGCAATAACAGGCCAAGACTCCTAAAGGAAAATAATTTTAAAATAGCTTTTCTGGTTAACTGAGAACTAGTTGTCAGTAATAAGTCTTTGAAGGATTACAGAAAGCCAATGAAACAGTTACATGGAAAGGGGAAGAAACCTTTAATAAATTTTAAAACAAAATGTAACAGGCTCTCAGCTACATTGTCACAGGCCTTGGCCACCAAGAAGAAAGCAAAGCCTTTTCCATTGCTTGTTCAAACCATGAGTTTTATCTTCCTTATCTTAGTTTACCTTCCTGGCCTACCTTATAGCTGTATTGATCCAAATAATGCAGCAGTGAAAAGCAGTATAGGAAAAGATAACAAAAAATGTTCCAGCTGGCAGACAGGGAGGAGAGGGGAGAGAGCTCTGAGAGCCAGAATTTCAGGTGAAGAAGATAGGCGATAGAACCACATCCTTTGAGCTGTAGCTGGAGATACGGGTGCACTTTGGTTTCTGAGCATTCTACCCCTGAAGAGGCCCAAAAATGTAGGAGGGAGTATGTGGGTCACATACAAGAGAGAAGAATGTCTCAGTTTTCTGTGTGCGTCTGCCACCTAAGTACTTGTCCTGCTCTATCCTTGGCAGATTACTTTAGCTAATGTACCCTTATATCACATCTGGCTGCCCCACTCTTGGTTCCCCTTCAGACCTGTTACAGCCCTTTTCCCTTCCATTCCCTTCTCTGAGACTTAAGTAGCAGGGGAGGGTGGATAGGAGAGGTCCATGACAGGGACTGCAGCTCAGTCTGCATATGAAAAAGGGAGGGAAAAGGACCCCAAAAAAGAAAGGAGGCCAGGATTCATCAAGCAGGAACAGGCAGCAAATCTGTTGCCCTGTTTTTTACTTTGCACTTTCCTGAGGAAAGCATTCCTGTAGGAGCCAAAGAAAAATCACTACACATGCCTTACAAGACCCTGGACTACAGCAGGAAAATGAATGAAGGAAGAAAGCCTCAAAGAGCCTGGCTTAGATTGTAAGCAATTTCCTTACTCTTTGGGGATGAAAGGCTTGTCTTGGACCTTTTTTTGAGACCTGTATGGTGTGGATTCCCTGGGTTGTGTGGCATTCAAAGAGCAATTTTATTTGAAACATTTAAGAAAAACTGCTTATCTTTTTAAAGAGTAGACAAGTAAGAGTAACCAAGGTGTATTTTCCACTCCCTGACTGAGAGTAAAAGTGGGCAGCCACCTGCTCACCTTTTGAGAACATCTGTAGTACAATATGTCATTAGCCAAACTCTTTGTTAAGAAAATTTTAGGTTTCACGTTATATATGTAAGAGCTCAGCTAGTGAAGGCTTATTGCAGTTAATATACTGTCCTATTTGTAAGTCTCCCAAAACAGTCTCTAAAGTATCACAAAATCAGAAAAAATCATTGTCTAGCACACTATTCCTCCCTTATTCATGATGACTGGTGATTTAGTCTTCTGAAACTATGATCATCTTCAATTAATTTTTTCCTGGTTTCTAGCATATTTTGTTGAGGTTACTCTTCTCTGTTAAAATGGGAAGCATTGTGCTTCTAAAACTATTCCCCTTTTTCTCTGACACCTATTTTACACTAAAATATGACATTTTGACACATACAACATGACCAAATCACAAATCTCTAATGATTCTGTGGAATAGTTAAACAGTTTTGTCCTTGGTTAAATAAATGCAAAATCTAGGGTGTTGCAAGGTGATAATTTATTGATGGAAAACAAATATTCTAACTGCCTGGTGCCAACCCACGGATCAACTTCAAGTACTCAGGCATGACTCAGAAACTGTGATGTGTAAACTGACAATGCCATTATTCCAGCATGGCCTTGCATTTTCCATTTCTCCAAGGAAGCCACAGAGTGGGTGAAGCAGTGGCTCTGCTGTAATTTTCACTCTGCTTTTCCATGGCCCACCTCCAGCCAGTCTTTAGACATCCTTGTGAGGGGATCAAACCGATCCATGAGGGTGAGTTCCTTTTCTGAAAGCCTCCTCAAATTCATGGAGACAGTGAAAAGACTTGGATTTATCCCTTAGTATTTAATGGGCTTTGTTTTCACCCTGCTGTGGTATCTAGTTCTGGAAATTCAGTTATGTTCTGCAAAGAGAAATATATCTAACCTGTAAAGGAGTGGGGAAATGTTCTAGTGGCTGCACGGTAAATGGTATGAGCATTGCCACTGTACAGAACTGTACCAAAAAGTAATAGACAATGTACTCATAACTGATTATACAATTCATCAAATGAACCAAAAAAACTGGAAAGGTTCATTCCAAACCTTATTTTGCTTTTTGAGAAAAACCAGCCAAAGATATTTCACTTCATTGACACTTGTATAAGAGGCACTTCAGGTGCATGCTTGGAGAAAAATAAGCGAATTAAATTATGCATAACATTCACAAACCTGTTGAAGGAAATGCTGTATTTTGCGGTTAACAATCATTCAAGGCTGAGCAAGATTCACCAGAGGGGAGAAATTTTGAGCTGGTCACAGGCTGAGGAGATCCAGACACAATTCTTATTGCCCTAACTACTGAGCAGCGGGGCAAAAAGGGATAGCAGCCAGTCAGCCTCAGCTGCTACATATTTTCTGATTGGTACAAAAAATACTGACACAATATCAAAAGTGTGAAGGATCGGCCACTCAACAAGGAGCAAAACACCCAAATACTCTAAAGAATGTTTAGTTGTATTTACTGAATAAAACAGCTCAAACAAGTGATAGTGATAAACTACAGATTTCATCTGGTAATAAAAATATACTTGTGGCTCAGCTGTTGTTCCCTGAACACAGGAACCATGGGTAGAGCTTAGATCTTGCACTGAATTATGAATTGCATTTTATGCTGGACAAAAGGAAGATAACAACTTCTCCACCATTTTTGTAATTCTAGCCCAGAAAATATATTCCAACTTACATAGCAAATGCCATTTTGCATCATGATACTACGGTAACTAAATATCAAAGCTTAAATTTTGCCAAAAGCTTAGCTTTAGCTGAAAAAAAAAATGCTTTCGGCTTTAGCTGAAGGAAAAAATGCTCAGCTCTAATGATAACACTGTAAAATTGCCTAAGGGTTAAAATACCCTAAATAAAGGACTTGTATAATAACAGTGACTACCTTACCATGCTGAAAAGGTGTGGGAGTTTTTCATTGATATTAACTGTAGCTTTTTGAGGTAATTTTGAGAACCTGTCTTATATGAAAAATGTTTAACTATTTTCATGCAGCTATCTGAAGCATATATCAAATTCAGCAAAAATAATTTGAAGGTGCAACTACTATTAAGGAATATTGTGTCTAGACCTTGATCTCCTATATCATTTGGCATAGAAATGGAAAACACAATTTAATGAAAATAAATGTGTATTATTAAGTCTGAGGTCAGTAAAGCTAATAGACAGTATATACTTAATGTCACCACTACAGAGTACATTGACCAGCAAACAAATTAAGAGCTATGCTATAAATAATCTTTATGCCAGCATCTCTGCTCATCAATCATGGAAAAGTAATTCATAAGGATACTAAGAAAGCAGACTACCTTTAGCTTTTTTTTGCTAACATAAATGATTTTCTGGATTGGGAATATGCAGTAGCCTAAGCTAAGTAAAACAAAGCTTGTTATTAATTTAGCAAAACTTGGACTGGAAAAATGCGTGCAAAGACTGTAAAGCAAGGCAAGACTTAACTGGGAAATAAGAGGCATCTGTTGTGGTTTTACCCCAACCAGCAGATTAGCCCCACAACCACTCACTCACTCACTCACTCCTGGTGGGATGGGGGTGAGAATCTGAATAGGAAAAATGAGAAAACTTGCAAGCTGAGATAAAGATAATTTATTTGGGAAAGCAAAATCCACACATGCAAGCAAAGCAAAACAAATAATTCATTTCCCACATCCCATGGGCAGGCAGGTGTTCAGCCATCCCCAGGAAAGCAGGACTCCAGCACATGTAACTACAACTTGGGAAGACAAATGCTGTCTCCAAATATCTCCATTTCCCCTTCTTCCCCCAGCTTTATATGCTGAGCATGACACCATATGGTGTGGGTTATCTTTCTGATCAGTCAGTGCCAGTTGTCCAAGCTGTGCCTCCTCTTCACCCCATGTGCACCCCAGCCCTCTTGCTGATGGGGAAGTACAAGGAGCTGAAAAGGCCTTGACTCTATGCAAGCATGGCTCAGCAGTTACAAAAATATTTCTGTATTAGCAACACTTTTTTCAGCACCAATCAAAAACACAGCCCTGTTCTAGCTTCTGGGAAGAAAATTGACTCTACTTCTGACAGAACCAGCAAAACATCGCAAAGAAAGCACACTGGCTAAAATGGGGTTACTTTTGATGTTCCTCAAGGGTAGATGGAGGCATTGAGTCTCTTAAACATTTCCTATAAAGACACTGGTACAAAGCACCAAGTTAGTAAAGTTTCCTGAATATTCAGTGATGAGTATAAAATCAACACAAGAGCCAGAAGGGTTATATATCAAGAAATATAACTAATCTTGAAGATTAAACTGTTAGGAACAAAGTTAAAATTAGCTGTATGAAATACAATTTCATGTATTAAATAGTTGTATATTAGGATTTTGGGGATCAGAGGCAGTCTCTTTTCTGCCTCCATGTTGTTCCCAACTGGATACACATGCTTTGGAAGGCACAATCAGAGCACACTCATGTACTTCAGCAGCAGACAGCATGGCAGTCCAACTATCAACCTGTGCTCAGAAGCCTGGGCAAGCAGAGTGGGCACCCAGAGTCAGGCCTTCCTTCTGACAAAACAGACTGGCACTGAAAGTCATTTGTAACACAATTATCTGGATCTCTTGTTGGAGCTGTTTTGTCTTCTGTGAAACAGTTTCATGCTAAAAGAACAGGAACTCTAGTCTTCTATTACCAGACAGATGCATCCTTTCTAATTTACAAGGTCATCTCCATTCTTTCTACAGCTTAATGAATACTGAGGGACTGAATAGTTTATGTAATATTTGGTGACAATTCAGCAACTTGGCTGAGAATTACCTGTTACACAATTGTCATGCTTTGTAGCATTTCTTTCAGTGATGACTGTCAGAAGATTGTTTATAATTCATAGAGAGGAAGTCTTTGAATCTATCTTATATTTCTACATTAATGCTATCTGATGAGTGCAAAGCTGCCAACCTTACCCAATTTCTGGGGAGAACCTGAGCTCCAAGTGAAGCAGGTTTAAATTTAGCACAAAGATATCTAATGACTTCTGTGCTCTTCTCTACAGCGCTTAGTATTGGGCAGGCTGAACAGCATTCTGCTCAGTTTGGTGGCTTCTATGAATTCCATTCTCCAGTGAAAGTAGGTCACAGAGCACAGAGATGACCAAACTTGCAAGGTATGCTTTATCCCAAACAGCCATGATACCAGAGGTTGTTCAAAGCATGTATGTCTTTATGTCTCTGCTTCTGCTCCATTCACTCTGAAAATAGTTCCCAAAGCATTAGTTACAGCACTACTCCTCAGTACACAAGACAATAAGCAGAATAATTATGGGTCTTTCAGTATAATCCTTTGAAGGCTCTTTTCTCTCTTGCTAATACTAAATTGGATATTTCATCCCATTTACTCTTTTCCAGGTAACAAAACTAATAAGACCGTCTGTACCTCACTTTCCTTTTACCTACTGCTCTTCTCTCAGTTCTGCAGGAAAAAAAAAAAAAAAAGGTTCAATTCTGAAGGACCAGATCACAAGACATCTGCAAAACAAGTTAGCTCTGTTATTTTCCCCCCTGACCTTTGGTCCATACATCCCATTTCACTCCAGTTTTCCCTCAGAACCATCTTTCTTTATATAAAAATAGAAGACTCAGTTCATGAAAGAGATGGATGAACAAGTCCCTGGAACCATGTGGTGTCCTACTGTTCACTTCATGTCTACACTCATATCTCTGTCAGGTCTGATGAGTCTGAACACAGTGATTTAGACTCTTTCAATTGAGTCTAGTTGGAGGCCTGTATATACTTGTGTCTCATAAGTTTCCATACTGGCCCCGCTATTGTTTAACTTACTCATCAATGACTTGGATGCAGAGGAGAGGCCTCCTCAGCAAGTTCACTGATGACAGGAAGCTGGAAGGAGTGACCAATACCCCAGAGGGTTGTGCAGCCCTTCAGAAGGACCTCAACAGTTTGGAGAGATGGGCAATTTCCCTTCTGAAATTCAACAAAGGCAATTGCAGGGTTCTAGGAAAGAATAACCCCATGTATAGGATAGGAATCAGTTTGCTGGAAAGCAGCTCTGAGAGAAAGGACCTGGGGTCCTGGTGGACAACAAGCTGTTCATGGGCCAGCAGTACCCTTGTGACCAAGAAGATCAGGGGTATCCTGGGGTTAATTAGGAAGAGCATTGCCAACAGGCTGAGGGAGGTGATCCTGTCCCTTTACTAAACCCCGGTGAGACCTTGGAGTGCTGTGTCCAGTTCTAGGCTTCACAGTACAAAAAAGTCTTGGAGCTCCTGGAACAGGTCCTCAGCAGAGGACAACAAAGATGATTAAGGGAGTGGAGCATCTCTCTCCTGAGGAAAAGCTGAGGGATCTGGGCCTGTTCAGCCTTGAGAAGAGAGGAGGGGTCCCCTTGAGAGGAGGCGTTGTCAATATACACAAGTATCCAAAGAGAGGGTGTTAGAAGAAGAATCTAGGCTCTTCTCAGCCAAGCAGTCAGATAAGAGGCAATGGGCAGAAACTGATGCACAGAAAGTTCCACCAGAATGTGAGAAAGAACTTAATTGTGAGGGTGACCACACTCTGGAACAGGTTGGCAAGAGCATTTGCAGATTCTCCCTCACTGAAGATATTCAAGAGTCAGCTGGATGCATTCTTGTACACTAGGCTCTAGGATGACCCTGTTTGAGCAGGGAGGCTGGACAACTTTGCCCATTCTGTGATCCTGTGAATTGGTTTCAATCTTTTGACTATCCCTGAAGCTAGTTCCATTCATCAGTCATTTGCAGTACAGCATCATGTTCTCTAGGATCCCATGTCCCAGTTGCACTTGGCTGGTCTGATTTGCAACCTACCACAGAGGGTTGAGGAATGATCTTAGCACATCTCCACATTTAAGAGTCACTCCCAGATGCAGCCTCCTCCTGCCACAGGACTGACACACTAACTCCTGTTTAAGAAAGAATGTATCTGAGATTTGTGATTTAGAAGGTCTGGGGATCACAGCTTTTATTCTTGTCTTTGTCCTGGAAAGCACTATGCACAGAATCTAATTGCAGCCTGAGTAACTAAATAAGAAATAAATCATTATTAATGACACAAGTAGCCCAGCATCAATTTTGAAAAATACCCAGGTGGAAAGATACAAACCTCGCCTAACACTGTTTCTGGTTTCAAAGAGGCCCTTAAATTGCCAATTTGTCTTGAACAGAAAAAAATTAACATTACTTCCCAGACAGCTACGCTGAAGTGGCTGTAGGCATTGTGGCTGGATGTGCTTTTGGTCTGCATCCCAAATAACTACTGTGTCTGGGAGGCAGGAGGGGAGAATAGTACAAACAGCATGAGTCAGAAACACACTTGACACAGGCACAATTTAAACACACTTAACTTTTCTCCCTTTGGATTTGGGGTCATCTTTGGGTAGTTTGTCCAAACAAAAACTTCTTGCTTTAGGTGTTTTCCCTAGAGATAAAGGAGCATTTCTAGGGGGAAAGGATCATTTCCTCAGGCTTGATCCATTTCCCTTTTGCACACATTGGAGATCATATGGCATTTTTACAAGCATCTCCAGGAGGAAGATTTCCCAGCAAAATACTGTGTGCATTGACCTAATCCCATACCTTTCTCACCTTAGAGAGCAGAGCCTTTTAATGCTTCTCAATCCTCACTAGCTGCTCTGCAAAAGCACCAGAAAAATAAAGGCACCAAATAAAATACATTAAACAAATCAAGCTGGACACCAAGAACTTTTTACTTAGAGTTATCTTTATTAATTTTATTTATTTTTATTAATTTTAGTAAGCATGAGATTTGATTTTATGATTCAACATAATTTTATTTTATTCCACTCTCTTTATTAAAGACAGATTTATTTCCATTTTTTGGATTGGCTACACAGCAATCATGAAAGTGAAATAACTGCAAAAGGAATCTCAGCTCACATTCTTCACATTCATTTAAGTCATGTGCTGGCAATTTAAGCACTGTCTTAAAGATACAATTTCTCTAGTATCTTTTCTGTATGTTTTGTGTTCAGACAGGTTATTGATGAAGGTTGCTGTTAGTAGCTTCCATATTTCTTCACTGTCTTCAATAACTCAGTAAAATTTATGTTTGGACATAATGTATCAAAGAACATGGAATGCTACATGAAAGGTAAAGTTTCTGGTAATCAGTGAGGACAACAAAATCTTTTTGATGATCAGATTAATTATGAGGAAGTGATTTGGTAACATGTGCAATGTGTTAGCACCAAGATAGGAAGTACATCGCAGGGAAATAAAGACTAGTCCTGTAACTGAGGAACTGTTCCCTTAGTCAGTTTGGGTAAAACTGTGCCCACTGTAATGTGCTTAGTGACTGTGCATGTGAGCACCGTGGTATTCATAGGACCATTTTATCGTCCTTTCTATTCAGTGGATTATTCACCTTGCTATAGTTGTGCCTGTTAAAGTAAAACACATACAGTAACTCAGAATTACCGGTCTTAAAAAGTATTCTTTTAGAAGGCTCTTGCAGTCAGTTTCCCAAAGGAAAAATTCCAAAGATGTAAACATTACTGCCTTTATGATTAGAACAACACCAAGGGGAGGAGTTGGATTCAAACAGTGATTTTTTTAAATCCTAGAAAACTAGTGAGAAGTGCCTGAAGGATTTGAGTATTTACAGGATTAGATGTATTTTAAATACTAACCAATATTTTGAAAAAGACCAAATATCTGAATAGCGAAGACAATTGCAAATGTTCAAGATCTGTATGGATTTGATGTAGCAGACCTCCATAACCTTCACATACTTCAAAGCCTATTACACATCATCTTCGTGGGTTATTCTCTCTGGGGTGATTTCTGTGCCTTTTGTGGACTAATTCTTCACTCCTGAAATGAATCAGCAAAGTGGTGGCAGCTACACTGCCCTTACCCTGTTTGTGTTTCCTGCATATTTCTCTCATTCTTTCAGGATACTCCTGCCATCTTTCCCAGTGTTGCTCTTCACTCTTCTCTTTCATTTGCATCCCTGAATATGGGAATCAGGTACTTTTAAAAGGGTGAAACTCCTCTGAAGTTAAGACTGGAAGGAATCCTCAATTTATGATCAAGTAAAGGGAGAGAAATACGCATGAAACATCATAAAACAGTAAGTATTGAAACCTGAGCAGGTTAGTTTGAAGTCTGCAGTTTCAGTAAGATAGAAAATTTAAGAAAAATTATGTATTTTACCAAGCATTCAAGATGTACTCTTGAGCTCTGTAGAAAAACAAGAAAACTTTATGTTATTTGGAGCAATGCTAAACTCAGTGTTTCCAAATCAAATAGCTGTTTTTTCTAGCAATGGATTTTTAAATACATGATAATATTTTTATCTCTGCTTCAGCCTGAAATGAGAATTTAAAAATCTTGAGAATTCTTCTCTCCCAAACCACATGCTCTCACCCAGTTACACAGATTTTAGGGAACTGCAGATGAAAGAAGGGTATCTGAAAGTCATGGAATTGTCAGAACATCCTCAGTGCTTTATGGCTCCTCAGCATTATAAATTATCATCTAAGCATTATAGATAAAGTCTAACTGGCTAACTTGCAGTAAATAAAAACATTAAAAAGAACATTATCTTGGATGTAACTCTGAAGAAGCCGGTGAGCAGGTACTGCAGTTGAACTGAGTACAATGTACAATTTTCTAAGCACGCCTGCAATTCACCTCATGCTAATGGCATGTTTCCAATCAGATACAGTACATATTCACTTTCTGCTTTCCTTTGCGTTTTATCTCCCTCAAGAGACCTGTTACAGCCAATGAGTAAAGGTTGTGGTATGGGGAATTATGATTATGATTAACAATGAAATATAGAAGGAAAAAATAATAATTTTTATGCCAGTTTAGTGAACCACAGAAGCCAAACTCCTACTCTTGCAGATGTGGGGGCTGAAATGCCTGAACTGTGTTTTTACTTCTGTCTCTCCAGCATTAAACTTACTTGCACTACCAGAGAAAGGCATACCCAAGAATGAACAAAAGTAATGTGTTTATAAAAGAAAGGGCAACACATTCTCACTTCTTTCTTTAAAGGCCATCTTTGATGTAAGCACAAATTGACTAACTCCAGATGATGCCATCATTTTGTACAGTACTTACAGGGCTACAGAGGTATAACAGTTCTTTTACTCAGCAGCATTTAGCATGGGGTTGACATATTAAAAGGGTCATATTTTGTAATAAATAGTATGGATTTTCTCAAATCCTTCTCTGCTCTCAGCATCCTGGGGAGATGGCCTCCCTGGCACTGAAAGAGGCTCTGTGTCTCCCTGGGGACTGTGTTCCCCAGCTCAACCAAAACCAGATTTGTGGAGCACTTGGATTCCACCCAGTCGCCATTTTCTGATGGAAAACAATTCAGAAAAAAACATTTTGATGAGCTCTACTGGATAGACAAAAGTTTTGACAAAAGAACCCTTTAACCTTAGGTTTATTTTTAAGCTTGAGATTAAGTTGCCAGCAGCAGTAAAGTTGCATAGTTTTCCCAGCATTTGCCGAAAGCAAAGTTTTGCCTGAAGAATTACTGGTTCTTTAATTTGCTTAGCCTGACTGTGTTGGGGATAATATGCAAAAATCAAACCAGTCCTACCGCTGACATAAATCATCTATTTGTATCACTTTGATCATTCTGTGACTGAAAAGCAGAAAGTTATTTGTTCAGGTCTGAGAGAAGAAATTAACACTATTTCAGAAAAACTGATGCAATTCATACAGGGCCTACTTCTGGAGGAGGCTAAACACCTTGGGTTGATCATGACCTCTGATGCGAGACAGGAGATTTACACCTTCCACAGTGTTCCTCTTCCTACAAGCATTGAAATGTACCCTCTTTAAATTCTGGCCATGATTCCATAGACAAAAGGAGGATAGACGGTAGAATTTTTAAATTGAGATGTTGTGTTTTGCTGAAAATAAAAGGGTTATGCCTTCAGAAAGCTATCAAGTCATTATTATCTTCCCCTCCTCTAACATATGTCATGAGCTTCCACTTTTATTCTTGAAATGTTCTAACAAGCTGATAAGAGGAGAAGGGAAAAGAAAGGAATGGAAAAAAAAGACAAGAGAAGAGAAGAGAAGAACAAAACTGCTTTCAAAATTGTTCTTTTGAGCACTGAAACAAGTACCTGGTGAATGCACCAGATACAGTGTCAAGGGGGTTCCATGTTTGGTTGCTTTATTTTTTTATACATTACTTACGAAACACTAAACCGGAATCTGCTTTTCACAGTAGGGTATTGCTCCATACAGCGAAGGAGATGTTCATCTGCAACCACATCAAGTAATGGAAGGTCTGTACCATGACAGGGGATTGAAATATCTAGTTGTAGGCACCTCTGAGAGAAGAGAGGAAAAAAAAAATTGAGAAAGACAACAGCCTTTTTTTTTCCTCGATGAAATCTGCTTTGATTTTATTCTCAGAGGAATACATTGTGTGCCTCTGGGGATAATTACTCATGTCACAGAATAAAGCTTGTGTAGCTTATGAATATGTTGAAGTTTCTAGATTAGAGAAGTAAAAAAAATTGTCCTTGTAAAAATTTTAGTCTCACAAACTTGAGTTACTCTCGCTGAGTGGAGGACTGAGTAATAAAAGCATAGGAAGAAGAAGAAAACAATTTACTGGTCTCTGCGAAGTATCTCCTTATTAAGTTTCAAGGACACCTATAAACATGGCTGGGGCAGGAATCCACTGCAGCTGGGAACTGCTGAAAAATTTTATGTCCATTTCATGGAGACTTCAGTCTCCTCTGAAGAAGGCAGCCACGCTCTGAGTAGATTACTCCTTTGTAATGAATCAAAGGAAACAAGCCCAATTATTTTACATTGTTTAGTGAAGTGCCAAGAAGATGTACCTCTGCTGTGATCCATGGAGGGCTGGGCTCAGTTTCCCTCAATTTCTGATGCACTGTATACAGTGTTTTCTAATATTCTAGTTATAGAGATCATCCCACCATATTCCAGTGATGCCAGTTAAATAAAATTTCTTCTCATTAATGAGAATTACCAGTGCCCCTAGCTCATAACATGGGCAAATCATTTAGTGAAAAATGCCTTGCCACATCAGACCAGAGTGTTTATGAGACACAGACACTGAGTTTAAATATGTACTGTCTTTGCTGTCTTTATACCCCTTGTTCTTGTTTCTACTTCTCTTCCTACTTATTCAAGCTGATTTCCAACTGAGAAAAGTAGGTCTCTAACAGTCTGTGAAGGACAGTGACACCAATTCTCAGTAAACTGTGACAAATTTCAGTGCTCCACGAAGCCAAACCCTTCTGTTTTCACCAGTCATCTCTCCAACCCCTCACCTCCAAGTTCTTCTCTTTTCTGCTTTTCATAAAACTCAAAACATCACTTGAACTTCTCTCTGCTTTTGTAGTCTTCTGCACCTCCCACACCTTTATTATTTATGTTGTTCCATGTAATATTTTTTGTTACTGTATTTTCAGCAGAGCAAGACCTGCCTGACTGATAATTCCATCCAATATTACTGTTATATTTCTACATTTTTGCACTTGGAAAACAGGACATTTGTTATCTCTTCTTTCTTCTTGAATCTTTATGCATTTATTTTTATTTAGATTGTAGACTGCATGTCTTTCCTTTAAAGACATCTTAAAAAGCTCTTTGTTCCTGTTTTCTATAGTGACAATGTTTGTTGGAGAAGTCCCTCTTTTTTCTCAGCAGGTATCTCAATAAATATCTGATATTCAGAAAATACTACTAGGCAGATTAATCATCTCTTAATTTCAGATCTGTAGTACACTGCATCTGTTTCCTAACTAATCAGTTCCCTTGCCACTGTGGCATTGAGCCCCAAATCCGCATGCCAGAAAAGCAGTTCTTTAATTCTGCACTATGCTGAACTCGGCATTTCCAGGTCGCGTATCTTATCCCCTAGAATAGCCATCAGTTTGCACTTTGTGCATCATAAATCTCCCCAACCTCTCAACAGAGTGGTATAAAACTGTGAAGACAAATCACAGTAAGGGTTTCTTTATCAATCATATTAAGCAAACAGCTCCCCAGCACCTTTTCCCTACCAGCACAAGTTCTGTGTAATATAAATACTAATGATGAACGTTTATGAGAAATCATATTTGAATGGATCCAGATCCTGATTGATCGAGACCTGCAAAGCAGTGTCAGACAGACATTATTCACGGTAATGTTTTAAAGCACTTCTCCAAAACATTTGGATCAATGGACTTTGTCAATCTTTATCCTGTCCTGCAGAGCACTGTGAAAATAAACAACTCTAGTGCTGTTGAAGCCACTTAGACAAACTACACTCAGAAAAGAGCTTTTATACCTACTGCTGCTTTGTATGATTCTTGCAGGCCAATGACCAGAGACACTTTACAGAAACAGGTTTGAAGATCAACAGCTCTTCCTACTAGCCCTTGTGCCCTGAGGAAATGAATAACGATCTCTTGATTGGAGTCTGGAAAAGTCTGCTTTACCTGAAAATAAGTAATTGGCCTCTTTTGTTAAAAAATATCCTCTTCACATAGCAATACATTAGTTAGTACATAAGCTAGAATAAAATTAAAATGTAAAAAAAATCAGGATGAGATAAAACCTGAAAAGCTTCATGTTGGATTGCTGTATATTACAGATCTGATGTGGCTTTACAGCCTTGCTCTCCTAGCTTATGTAAGAAGGACAGTGACCAGAGCAATTGACATTAGCTATGGTCCTGTTGTGAAGTGGGTATCAGCTTGGATATAGAAATCACCTACTATTGATTTCTGTTTGCTATTTTTATTGGTTTTTTATTTTTCATATACTAATCAAATTACAATAGAGTCTTTATTTATATTTCAAGATTTAAAAGTTTGATTAAAAACCTTGGCCAAAATCACCATGCTTGTATTGCACAAGCTTAAGAGTTTGTGTAACTGAGCAGAGATAAGGCTAGGAGTAAGGGCTACCTTTCTTGGTAATCCAGCAGAGAGTCAAAATTACTTCTAAGTGTAACAAGAAGCCCTGGTATAATTTCTTCAAGATGCTTTCTGCATTTTACCTCTGCACTTGTCTTCTATCTAGCATCATGAATCTTTCAGCAAGCCTTGCAACCTGAAGGTTTTTAAACTCCACACTTCAGCTCTAGACATATGTTTCTATTTTATTGCCTAATTCATTCACCCATTACTTCTTCAGACTAAAATCAATTGTGCCCCTTGAAAGGTCTTTGCTGTAGAAGGTGCTTTAGTGTCAGGCTGCTGAAGGAGACAGTAAACCCCCTGGTTTAGTGACAAAAAACATGGAGAAACACTGTTAAATGACTAACGCGTGTAAGTTCATGCACTAGCTAGTCTTTCTGGGTCACAGAGTTTCTTTATGATAAATGTTGGATTTCAGCTGTCTGCATATCTGTGTATGCTACAAAAAGCTACAAAAACACCATATAACAGAAGACAGCACATACAGAAACACACTGATTTCACAAATGGAATTGTACTATGGAGCCTCTCAACACAGCTTCTTTTAAATTTTGACAGTTTCTTAATTTCTCCTCTCAAGCCAAAATGAAATGAATAACCAAAACATTTTCAGGAAATAAAGATGGCCAAGAGGAAGATGGGCAAGACCTGAGACAAGTTTTTAAAAACTGTTGGAGGAGGCTTCCAAAAAGGAATGAAAGCAGTATGTGGCGTTTTCCCCAGAAGGCCTGGCTGATAGCCTGCAGACAAAAGCAATGCTTTTGCTGTTGAGGCAGCCTTAAAATATGTCCTGACAGATTGGCAAACTCCACTGTAGCACCAATCTGGAATGGAAGAAAAGGCCAAGAATAAGAACTGTCTCTTCAGGAACAAAAGTTACCAGGAGCACTGCAAAGCTCTGCTGGAAGAATTCAAAAGCATCCAAATCTAATTCAAGGTCCTGAATCTTTTCTTTGAAGCACCTTTTGGTCTGGACCTGGGTTTTATAAAATATCTACTGAGATTTGGAAAAGCCCAACAGCACCTTCCACAAGTGCAAGGTATCCTCTCTCCGGAAGACACTGCTGTCTCAGGAGCTGGTCCATTCTGTGGTGTAAATTCCCCCATGAACTGGGAACTGAGTACATCACTGACTTCCTTATCTGCTCTAAGGTCAAGGCAGGTTTTCATCTATTTTTACACTCATAAAAAATCTATCCCAACAAAAATCCTATCCAAACAGGGCACCTTGCTGAGCACATTACACTCCCTACAGAGAGGATCAGAGGACAAACATATGACAGATGGCAGGTACAATGCTTAATGCACTGGTGAATGATACTCAAATAGTGTGGTCATAAAGGCTGTAGAAGAGACGATATAGAGGAAAACAGGTAGAATACAGGGTGCTGGGGTTATGCAATAAAGCACTGACAATGGGAAGGATGAGTGCTACGTGAGCTCAGCATATAGAAAAGTACAAGAAAAGGGTTCAGTTAGCTCCACAACAAAATCACACACCGTTGTTAGGAAGGTTTCAGCAATCTCTGTCATAATAGGTGTGTGTTTAACAGGCTTTACCCGAGAGGGTGACATATTAGTTTTAATAATTGCAAATAGGACTCTGCCCTCAGAGAAATCTTTTTCCCTCCATTCACTACCTGATGTCTGTGATGTTGTCCATCTGGCAGGTAAGTTTTATTAAGGAGTATCTGGTAAACTGCTAAGTTTGATGAATGCATGAGGTAAGTGCACACTCAGCTGGTAAGTAGTCAGATACAGACAATTTTACTTAAATATATTTAAAACATTTGTGGACTACATGAGGTTTAAAACCATGAGAGATGAAAACAAAAAGGACAAAGAGAAATAGCTTTATGCTAAACTACATTTCGTCTTATTTTCTATTCTGACGTGAAACATCGGCTCTCCCTCTTGCTGAAATTGAAGATGGAGACAAGGTTAAAACATGAAGGAGCAAAGGTCAAGAAGCTCAGCAATACAGTGTTGGGTAAATGAAGCCATGTTATTAGCTACTTCAAGCTTTTTTTGAATGCAAAGTATCTTCTCCCATGACTGAATATTGCTGGGGTTTGTGATAAATTTCTGGGCATTCTAAAGCACCACTGCATCCAAATAGTCAACACATACAGTTCATTTTTATGCTAACGCTTCGACACTGTTCTCTCTCCCTGCATTAATCATGAGCCCTTTCCAAATTTAGTGACTCCAGTTCCTGCTTCTGTACTCAAAAGGTCAAAACCCAGAAAGCAGGTATGGGATTTAAGACTATGGAACCACCAGTTATTAGCCAAACTCTGCATTGATTTAAATGTATTCTGCTGTAATCCTGACTGCCAGTTATGTATAATGGATTGTCTGTACAGTCTCCAGTTTAGACATCAGCATTTGTTCCCCATGAAGTCACTCCAGCCTTGCACCACTGAATCTTGTGAAAATTCCCCATCAACCATTCACTTGATGCACGTGTCCAAGACCAGCTGTGCATCCCAGCACCTGATCCCAAAGCTTGTGCTCCAGTACAGCCCCTGCACCCACATGGCACACAGGCAATATGAGCCACAAATCCCCTTCTCTGTGTCAGCTTAGGGACACAGGAATAGAAAAAGTAGAGAGGGTAATATTTGTAGGTTTTTTGGTGATTGTATCTTTCACAACAAAATACCATGTTTTAAAATGCGAAGAGATGGCAAAAGAAATGCATTTTTGATTCCAAGCTCACGGAAGGCAATGGCAAGAACATATTAACAGGTTTCAAACTGGGCTAGTGGTATTACTTGCTGCATTATCTTGTGTTCTCTCTGTGGATTTAAGTGATATTGCTATTTCCACTACATATTGCTTTGAACCTCTTACCCTACTGTTATAAAACAAACGTTCCCTTTGAACAAAGGTATATTGGGAAAAGAAACTTGACATCAATTTCAGCTCCCCCTGTCCATTTTCTATGACTAATCCAGCGTTATTGAAAAAAAAAAATAATTCCTGATCTGTTTACTAATAGAATATTTCTAAGGAAAGCACTGACACCTGACTGTAACATAAAAGCTATGTATTTTAGAGGAAAAGTCTAATTAAATAAATACTAAGCAAAAACAATTAGGCAGCCCACAGCAAAAATAGCTTGTTTATTGGTTCCTCCAATCTCCAATTCCTCCAACTTATGTTGCTATAAATTCAGTACTGCAAGTAAACTAATATAAAAACAATACTCAATATTATATCAGTATAATTAATATATTAATGTGTTATTATCCTGTACATGAAAATCTGTGTGAAATTAGTCAAAATGTTGTCCTATGCTAATATGTACACACAGACTAAGTCTTATAGTCTAGTGCCAAATGGCAAACTGAAAAGACTCAGGTATTTAAATTTTTTTTTTCTTAAAAATATTTGTTCCAATAGAATAATTTTGTAGAATTATAGCTGATTTTTCCTTTAAACTGCTTTCCTGAAGCCAATATACCAACCTTTTCATGTAAAATAGGCTGCATTGAGGCACCATCACAATTTCAAAATATTTGCAGACATTTTTAGAATTTGAAGACCCAGTGACTAAGAGGAATAAAGTGGGCAGAAAAAAGAATGGAGAGGAAAAATAAGATCAGTAACGAAGAATTCTCAAGGAAGAAATTAGACTAACAGAACAAACATATAAACAAGGGATTCATCAATGAAAAAGATATTTAGACAATATAAAATACAATGGGTAAAGATTAAAACTTCTTGTGACAGAAATATCAATGGAACTTCAAGTTTAATGAAGTTTGAGGAAAAGTGTTCATGTGGTCAAAATGACACATATGGACATTTTCAGACTAAAGTTTCCATTTCTCATGTAAGATGAAATCTGTTTCGGAATTTTATTTTTCCTGTCTCAAGAAAAGGAAGGAGAGATTAGAAAAGATCAAAAGTAGTGCAAACTTCTCAAAATCTCAAGAGTCGGTACCCTCTGGTACAAACATTAACTGTGACAATTAGGGCTTCACAGTCCATTTTATCATAAAAGGTGAAAACCTTGTAACTTCATACCCTTTTGAAATGAGAAGTGTTTTTTGTCCTGCCTTACTTTGGAGCAGGGAGATCCAAGGAAGGACTCTGAGAAATGTTTGGGGTTTTCCCCCCCCGGGGGGAGCTATTTGTTGCCAGCATTCCTCAGAATAGTTGCTGCTTTTACTCCTAAACTTGATTGTTTAGGATACCTCCTATGGCCTTCTGGAATAAGAGTTTCTGTACCGACACTCACACAGCCACAGCCTCTCGACCTCCCTCTCCTCCAAAGACCTGCCTGTACATTACAGTCACACACCTGCCCCAGTCACACACTGCAGCCCTCCATGAAGAAGAAAGGAAGAAAGAGGACCTTAGTTATAAACCTGAGACTGGGCTAAGCTCGTGAGGAGTCCCAGTTTCTTCACACAGATAGTGAAAGCACAGGCGGGAGGGGGCAGCAATCAGGCCCTATGGTAACATCATCTTCCAGAAGCAGTCAGGCTTTCTCAAAACACAACGCAACGACACTGCCAAACGTAACCCTCAGTTTTGCAAAAGTGTTCCGCATTACCCGGCATTTGTTTGTTCCATGGCATTTAATTTCTTCCTACTTTTTCCAGAACAAATGCTATTCTCAGGGATGGCTGCATCAAAAGAAGTCACAGTGAAAACATACACAACACCTTATGTGCATCTTTGTTGACTGGGCAATCATAAAGTGAGTAAGAAATGCTGCATACTTTGCAGCACACCCTTAGTGTGCATGGCACTAATAGTACACAGTATGTACCAGAAAATAGCTTTTCTCTTATGAGCTGGCCAAGCTTAAGAATGCAATAGTCACAAATCACAACTTCACAGTCTAAGTGGTAGCGGTAAAACAAAAGTCTTCAGATACTTGAGTCACATGTCGTTGTACACATGTATTTGTACCCCAGGAGAGCAAAACAAAAGGCTGGGATAAATAGGATATGTGGCTATGTATATAATACGTACATGTATATAATATGTAATATGGCCTCCGGAAACAGAATTCAAAGATGCAGTGCTCACTTCTTTTTCTAAACAGAGCACTGTGAAATTTATCAGGTGAATTAGATTCAGAGAAGTTTCTTTGTTTAACCAAACTCTGCATAGCTGGAGGCAGCCCCTCACATTCAGGAAACTGCTGAGGAGCTGATGGTGAGCAAAAGGAGGAGAATAGAGAGAAGGGAAGCATGTGAAGGGAATGAGGAAGGCAAATCAGGGCTCAGGCTGTCATATTTATAATCATCTTGAAGGGCTCTGTGGGAGATACACAATCAGCCCATGACAACTGAAATATGTTTTAAACAAAGATATCTTTTGTGGCAGCTTACAGTCTTAGTCTTGTTCTGGCCGGCACAAAATATCCTCATCAGCAATTAAAATTACTCTGTTCCCCAGTCTTGAATATCCATTACAGTCTGGAAAATTGAAGTTGATATCTGTTTCCATAGCAAAACACCTGGTTTTTGCCATATATATCTGAAGTGCTGTGTTTTGGTAGTAACAAAAATTAAATCATGCAGAAAAAACAAAAACAAAATTCTCAGTCCTTTTATTTTAATCTGAAAGTTGCAATTAAATGAGAAAACCCTAAGCATATGTAATTTCAAACCAGGAGACCTGGAAGGTGTCTATTTTGTTCAGAAATAAGACGATTTAATGACTTAAATCCCAAGAAAACTTCAAAATGTTCAAATTTATTGTGAAGTGAGATTATGCCTGTGGCTGCCAACCAGCTGGATATAATATGCAGGCTACCTGCCAGCAGTCTGGTATTTTAACAAGAAATGTAGATTCCCTAGGCTTGTGGCAGCATTATTCATTCTCCCCTTCTTGGATACTCTTCTGCTTTACAGATCTGTTTCAGCAACATCCAGTATCAGGTACTACTGCTTCTGTCTGCCTCGAGTTTTCACTAGAAAGAGCAAGTTTTCTCGGTCAGAAATTCAATACCTTCTCTGCAGAGCTTGAATAACAAGTGAAGGCGTCGGTGCCTGAGGAGTTCTGCATGGCAAACTGCTGAAGCAGTTGTAGCACAGCACACTGAAGCCACAGCAAATTACAAGGAAAAAGGTTGGTTTGCCTTCAGCAAACAACAGCCTGCAGATACTGCATGGTATTAGAGGTTCAGACCTTGAAATATATTAAAATGCTTCCTGTCATTTTCAAAAGAAATTAGGTAACTCTACATTTCTATATGGATCACAGATCCAGCAGGTCGAAGTTTAAATGGAAAGCCACAAAATCATAATAATTATCTCCCTCCTGAGAGCTTTTGCCTTAAGATTAATTTCCTAGATCCTAAACATTTTTAGTTAAATTTTAAGAAAGTTCAAAACCCCTTGGGTTTAAATAATAAAATTGGATTTTGAAGTATAAATTTGAGAAACCATTGTAGTATATGAAGAATACAATATATATAAAGGATACAATATATATAAAGATAATGGTAAAAAAACAACCAATATCAGTCCCATTGATGGGAAGGCTGATATACTGTGGGCAAATACATGTCCTCATAAATCTTCAGAAAAACTTGTTATAATCAGAAACCCTCTCCGGGCAAAAATCTCACTCTATGTTTTTTCCTGCTGTGTACCTACTTTCTGAAAAATTTCGTCTTGTTCCACTGCCATGTGGAGGATACTATTGACTTTATGTATCAGTACAATTTCAGCCAACCATGCTGCATAAACCTGAAAGATATTTTTAACTGCACAGATTTATGAAAACTGGACATGAGTTTCCTTACTACAACAATTGTTCCCGCTATATCTTTGGGAATTTTCTTTAGTTCTCATTTGGAGGCACTCATTTGTGTTGTACCATCTCTCATTCTTAATATGATGAAATTAATTTTGGGTGTTAATCACACATAGCTCAAGGTTTTCTTTCCTCCAGAAATTTGATTTGTGTTTGTAATCTAGCAGCTTTGTCCCAAAGTGCTGAGCAGCAACTTGCCTCTGTGGAAAGGAAAGAGCATTAGAAATAACCGAAACATTGTCTGTAGCAAATTTATACTTGGGACAGGAACACCCCCAGGACTCCAGTCTGTAAGTCCACAGTCTGGACTGCAGTCAGAGTAGGTACTCCACGGTGTGAGTCAGCCCATCAGCATGGATGCTCATCCTAGACTAGGGTGAACCACTGCCTGGAAATGCCTGCATCTCTTCACTGAACAGGCAGGGATCTTGGACAGCCAGCTTAGACTAAGCATGTAATTTTGACAAGCACAAAGCTTGATGTAATGAACCCTACCCCATGTGAGAATCACAGAACCATAGAATGGATAAGGTTGGAAGGGAGCACAGGAGGTCACCTGGTTCAAACTCCCTGCTCAGGCAGGGTCATCTCAGAGCACATGGCACAGGGTCGTGTATTCCAAACAGTTCTTGAATATCTCCAGTGAGGGAGACTCCACAATTTCTCTGGGCAATTTGTTACAGTGCACAATAAAAAACTCCTTCTTCATATTCAGATGAAACTTCCTGTGCATTAATTGCTGCCCATTGCCTCTTGTCCTATTGTTTGGTGTCGTGGAGAAGAACCTGGATCCATCCTCTTGGTACCTTCCCTTCAGATATATGTATACATTGGCTAGGTTCCCTCTCAGTTACGTCTTCTTGAGGCTGAACAGGCCCAGCTCTTTCAGGCTGTCCTTGTGATATGTTCCAGTCCCTTAATCATCTTTGAAGACCTCTCCTGAGCCCACTCCAGAATCGTCAAGAACTCACAGCAAAATCTGCCACTTAGCTGAGACCATTTAGAAATTGTCTTATTACATCAACACGCTGTTGAGCAGAGCTACAATGCATATTCTTGAAAATACTGCTTAATAATTAGGTCTTTTCCTTTAATTTAGGAAAAATTAAAACAGAACTACAAGTATCCAAGGATCTCAGTTTCACTTTCAGATCTACCATTTGTGATGCTTTCCTCAGCAAGTCCCTTAACCTCAATTCCACATTTCTAGGCAATAATACACTTATCAGTCCTCATCCATGACTTCTTAAAGCTGCTCTGAGTTCTTTATGTCATATAACATGCTACAAAAAAGAGAAAGAGAAACAGTAAGCAATAATAATTGCTAGCAACTGGAAAGAATTTGCAATTATTTCTTTGACAGCCCAAACTGACTTTCACTGAGAAAACTGCATTTAAAACCAAATAAAGTGTGTCTTTAGATTAGTTCCTTCTCAAGCAGAGTTAGGGTTGTGTATAAGTGATTTCCAGGCCATTATGGCACAGCCTGGAGCAACTCTAATGAGACTGTCTGCCTTGTTGGATTATTTTTAAATACACATTTTTCCAATTACTTTCTAAAATGTCAGTTTCTCATGTAAATGAGGCTTGAAGCTGGAAAATCCAAAGGCTGTTTTGTGGGGGTGGACAGGGGAAGAAACCAGCAAGCAATTCAGACCCTGAGTTACTTGCATCACTTATTGTGCAGGGTTGAGAAAGGAGGAGTAATTTATCAAAAGTACAGGGGAATCAAAGTACTTTTTGATGTAGCACATACATTTAGACCATTAATGGAAACAGAAAACACTGAAACCAGCACTATACCAGTACAGAGAGTAGGGGGGCCTGTTTGATAGGCAAAGTGCGCGTGTGTGTGCGTGTATAACTCCAGATCACCTCCTCTCCAGATGACCTTCAAAGACTGTAGGCAAGATAATGAAAAGGATTGTTAGATGTGTTTGTTATGAAACTGGTAATAAAAATAGATTTTTTTTAACCCTGACAGATGTTAGCATTTTTTTCTTTGAGGACAAAAATAAAATAGATCACCGTCCTAAAAAATCTCTACATTACAGGAAAACAGTTACAGCTAATGTATTTGCAGTTTGCAATATTGATTTTCAAAATGTTTGGTTTTTCCATTGCTTTGTACAGGATCCATGTCATTAAAGTAAAAAAACTTCAGAAAGGCTCTGCCTATTCAGTTTTTAAAACTTAAAAATCAGATTTAAGGGCACTGACTTTTTTTTTTTTTTTTGCTGCAATGGGAACCAGATGCATAAATCTCTTTCCAAGAGTAGCCTCTGATTTTGACTCTGCAACTGACAACAGTTCTACTGAAGTCAATAATGATACTGGCTTACACCTATACTCAGAAACTCATTTCCTTCATGTTTTAAATAAACAAACAAACAAATACAGATTCAGTTAATGATTTTTTCTTGCCCTTTTAAATATTTCAGTGTGTTGCCAGCATGTATGGTCCTGCATCATAATCAGAAAAATCTACTAAACCCAGTTTGCTAGTGGTCTCAGAAAGTAAATGAGATGCTTATACTTGAGAGCTATCATGCTTGAAGTAGCTGGAGAAGAGGCAAGAGGTAGTTCACCTTCCATTGAACATGCATTTTTTTTCCTTAGACTGTGCAGCTTTACATATTCCTTACTATATCAGAATATATAGGAAATATATACTGTGTAGTAATATAGGAAAACAGAACTGGCATCCAGAAAAATGTCAGTATTGCTCACTAGAGCCAGGGGATGACAGCTAGTAGTGGTGACACTTCTCATTTTGTACTTTTGGCAGCACTAAGAATTCAGCATGGAGAAAGTGTTGATGTATTTTATGCCTTTTTGTATGTTTCAATCTACTGTAGTTAATGTTTACTGTTTGTGTAAAAAACAGTCACATATTTTTCAACTATACGATCACAGAACTGGTGAGAACAGACTGAAACATTGAAGACACAAGTCCAGATTAGGGTCCAGAAAATTAACTATCTCCTTCTAAACCTGAAACTTCATATGTAAAGTATTTTGCTATACAGTATATGGACAGACAGAGAAATTAGAGACACTCTGACTAAACAAGGTGCCAGAGAGTATCAGGTGGCTTTCAGTCAGCCTTTAAATAAAACCTTTGAAACAGAGCTAATGCCTGAGTCCAAAAGCATATTTGTTTTTGTGTAGAGTAGTAGGGAGAACCCTTTGCTGCATTAATAGTGTTAAGTACACAAACATTTAAGGCCAGTGCATACAAGACAAAAATTTTATTGCAACCCCCCAGTTATTAAATTATCTCCTTCCTGACATATTTGGAAAGACCAGTACTGGCTTAGGTATCTCCTGAGTCATGGTGCTGAAGGATACCATGCTCTTCCCTGAGTCCTCTTTTCTTCATATCTTTCACATCTTTTTCTCTCAGATTCTGCAACATTTCCTACTTTCTCACCTCTTATAGCTTCTATCCACAGCTGATCAGATCACAAATTCTCAGTCTTATACAGAGATAGCTGCCATCTCTGTCCATCAAAGAAGATATAAATTTAACTTCCCTACAGAGAAGGAGAGACATAAAGATTTGAGAAGTGTGTCAGTCATTGAGGAGAAAGAAAGGTCCAAACAGTGAGAAGGAAAATAGGACCCCTGGACTAATGCCAAGACTGTGGTAAAGGTAGAAAAGGATAAGGGTCAAAGAAAGATAAAGGTGAAAATTCAGTGATAAAACTGAAACCTAGGAGGAAATCCATAGCAACATGAATCTTCCTTATCATTAACCTGTGATTATAGAGGGGGTGAAATGTTTCTCTTTGCTTTTTCAATTTATGTTTCTTCTTACTTTTTACACTGTCACAGGAAAGCAGTTTGAAGTTCATATCCACTTTTACTTTAAGGCAATATGTTAGCAGCAAGGCTGTCCAAGACATGTGTATGATATGTTTTCACTGCAATACACTCTGCTTAAAGGGAAAGGCAGACATCCTACATATATTAAAATGTGAATATCTTCCCCAAAGGATGAGTCTCCTGGAATTAGATATTTCAGATTAGATAATTCTGAAATCTGCGTACATTAGCAGATTTCATGGGTATGAGCACCTGGCATTACTTTCCAACACATATTTATGTCCATCAGGTACCATATGATTGTGTCGTAAGCCTAATCCAGCTCTCAGAGAAAGATATTGGGATCAGCTCCATATAATATGCTAGGAAGCATTTAAATCCTATGCATTATGTGGAGCACGGTACATTTGTTGTGGGTGACATGTCAGCTGCATTTATTTTCTCAGTGCATTGTTGCAATGCATTTAGGTTGTCACTCAATTTCTCTCCTCTCTAGAACAGCAACAGAAATTCAATGGAGATGTAATTATTACCACCACATTTCCTCTCATCAGGAGCATGATTGATTTTGTTTGTAATTTTAATATGACCAGGGACATAAGTGGTGATTGAGATAGAAAGAGGAAACCCTTTTGTTTTGTGTACATAAAGGAAATGTGTGACTCCAGTTAGACAATTACAGACATAAAAGTAAAACACCTTCTATCTGCAGACACCTACATGGCTGAAAAAAAGTCACTGCACCAGATGTTAAAAATCGTGTTTTTCAAAGAAGTTTTTCTCTAGCAAACATCCCCAATTTTAGGCACTGCAAGTTCTTCTTTCATGTATTTCCATTCAAAGTTTGGAGTTGGTGGCCATAATGTTTTCATTATAAAGGTTTCAGTAGAGGCCTTAGAGAGGATACAAGGGATGATGTAAAATATTTGGATTTGTCATGGATACTGGGAATTTTAAACTTCATCCTAGATGAAAAAATTGTTATACAAGCTTCTAAATAATGGGCAATGTTTAATCTAGTTAAGTAATATTTTAGTATCTTGCTAACATACCATAAGAGTTAGTCTAAAAAATTTGGAAATACAGTCTCAATCACCATAATAGTTAGCATCCAGACATTTAGCATGGAACTCTATTCATAGCAGTCAAAGCTCTTAGCAAAAGGGCAAGCAAGGTAAAACTAATTAATTTGTATTGAAGATGGAGTGTAGAGAGAAAAAACCAGGATGATAATTTCAATTTCAAATCTACACAGCATTTGGCTCATGTGATGAAACATGCATGCAGGATATCTGAAGCATGTATTATTCATCATTCAAGCAACATTTTAACCTTCCATAACTTAATTTCACGGAAATTAGAAATGTCTGCTCCAGAGGCTGAGATCGATCTTGTGTACCGTCATAATCTTTCCTCCAAACTCTTACTTTAACATCACCCTGTGAAATGTATTCCAGATTTGGCATGCAGAAAGAATCTATTCCTAATATCATAGGGCTGCCTTTCTTGATGCAGTTGAATGGAAGCTTCGCTCAAATTTCAATAGCATTTTAAAAACAGATTCGGCTTTTGCTTTTTACATCTGAACTCAGCTTTTTGTTAAAGGGAATTAATAACTTGCTGAAAGAAGCTACAAGACTGAACATGAAAATTTACCTTGTTCAGGCTTTCGAGCTATGGTCTCACACACTCAAACTTCAGGGGAGGTTTCTCATTCATATCAATGTCTCAAGAGAGACAATTAGGTGGTTTTTAACTTTTGTACTGATTGCCACCAGGAGCTCTTTCGGAAGTAAATTCTAAAGCTTTCCAATCAAGCAGATTAACCTGTAGTGTTTAAAAGTAATAGGATAGACAAGTACCAACCACTTGTCACTTCTCTAAAATCCTTCTTTCAAGTCTATTAGCTGGGTGTCGCCACCTCAAGGGAATTAAGAAGGCATTTGTTTTTTTTCACGGCTTTGTTCCTAGCAGTGTAAGCGGGGTTTGCCTCTCTGAGATCCAGGTGGCAATCTCAACCTTGAGAGAACTAGCTAGTTCATGGTAAAAAATCACGGCCTCGCCCTCGGGGAAGCAAGGCAGGACATACCTGCTACACGCCAGCAGCTGCTCCAAGGCAGAACATCAAACACGGTGTGCCGCTGAACGCTGGATGTGAAGCAGTGCTTGTGCTCAAGTGACTCTTCTGTAAACTGCCAGCTCTCACATTTGCACCTACCTCGTGGCAGTTCAGCCTCCACATCTATCCATTTTAGCTCAGCACAACTTGTCCTGCTGAAGAGCTCATAACAGTTATTCTATATTACAGTATCTTGCTTAAGTTTAACACAGGCTCTATTTCTTTTCTAAATACAGTGCTTCTTTAAATGGTCCAAAAAATCCGTTATTCTTTGCATACAAATGATCTCTAGCTGTACTGTCCCTCCCATTACTACTGCAGGTGGATGCGCAGACACAGACAGACAGCTCTGCAGTTTGTGATGTACAGCTGTGTCTGCTTCCAGTCCTCACACTCTCAACTTATGCAAAGATCAAAAACTCTGCAATGATAGATGTAGACACATGGGTCATAACCATAAATAAAGAATCTCTGACTCTTTTGCTTGCAGAGGAAACTAGATTGGTATTAATAGCTTCCCAATGCACTCATTTAGCAATTGTTGCATGTACCCAATTTTGCACAGCTTAAAAATTTAGTTCTCGATCATGGTGTTTGGTTATGAAAATAAATAGTCATGTAGTGTAGCAAATACCTATTTACTTACTAGGAGATTTTACTTCATCAGATAGCAAAAATATTGTATCATTTTCCAGGAAAGACAGACACATCCTGGCTGGAGGCTATGAAGGGAAAGACATTAAAGCCATTGCTTTGAACTGGCTAAGACTGCCTGCACCACCAAACCTAGAACTGCAGTGTAAGTTTCTGTCTCTTGCATGTCATCATGCTTTCTCTGGGCAATCTAGAACAATATGTCTTGACTGAGCATAAACATTAATCATTTAGCATTGTGTTAAGTTTGATAGTATGGCACTTTTAAACTAAAACATCATTGTAAACCATACAGACTAGTATTCACCACAGGAACTATACCTTTTATTCCTAAAAAAAGCATCAGGTTCACATATGTGTATGCTGGACAGTAGATTGCAAAATACAACAGAATTTGCCTGTAACCTGCCTGGGTGCACCTACAGAATTCCAGTGCTCTGCTGTTGTCAGGAACAACATGGGTTAGTGGGAGAAATAAACTGGGTCTTAGGTGTGTCCCATTAACAGGGAAGTCTGTAATGAAACCTTGGATCAATTCAAGCTGTGGAACAGTGAGGGTCTGTCTGCATATTGCAGCATGCTTAAAATAAACCCTGAAATCAATTTTTGACAGAAATAAACACAACTGTAAAGGGAAAATAAAAAATGGTGTAAATGAGGACAAAAGAAGGGTTCCCAGAGAGTAAAATCAAAGCCAAAGTATTTCAAATTTTCCTCTTCATTACCATTTATTGAGTTAACAGATTCTGGTAATGAGAATTCCAGAAAAATGAACAGAACCTATACAGGATTATAAACCTTTAAAATACAGACATTAGCCATAGAAATAGAACTTTTGTCTCCTGTGTTCAAGAGCTGACAGTTTCATATTTAAAAAAAAAAAAAAAAAGAGGAAAAGTCCTCACTGATCTGCAAAATACGCTAGAATTTTTTCAGCAAAATGATAAGTTAAAAACTTATTTTAATAAATGTCACCCTTAAAACCTACTTTAAATAGAGGTTGCTGCTTGTGGCTCTGGGTGTGCCTAGCAATATATGGAGCGTATTCATTTTGCAGCATAGCTTGTGGCTAAGTACAGTGAAGACTACATTAGTGATTGTTGTCATGACATTTCCTTCTGCAGCATTAAAGTGTTTTCATTCTAACATCCACAGCTATTATTGAAATAATATAATTTCCAGGCTCCATGAACTCACCCCTTGCTTAGGATAATAGGTTGATGAGGCATTTGTATGAAGAACAATGTTTTTTTATTAGCAGTATAAATACATAGATCTTCACAATAGACTTCACTGCAACTTGTGCATGACTCTGCTTTTTTTTTCTGTGCTGATGCTGATGAGAAGCAGCAGTTGTGCTGCGGTAACATTTTGCTCTCATAACAGCATCTGCAGTGCTCAGCCACCAGAGAGTAGTGGCAAACCCCAACAGTGCCATCAGAAACGCTCATCCTGTGACTCTTCTCTCCTTGGCAACTGCCTCGGTTCTCTGTGCCTAATGTCTGCCACCCCTTGCTGGGTTTCTGTAGGGCACAGCTGATTCCAAGGCAAATTTACTTTTTTAATAAAAGTGAAATTCCCAGCCAGCATAAGAGTGAAGGCAGTGGAAGCAGAACATGAAGCAAAATGAAAACAGTGTTTGGTTCAGCATCTGGGAAGGCTTCTGTCTTTCTTTGTTGTCCCCAGGTGCCTGTGATGATTCCACTCTTCTGTTGGCTGCCTCAGATAAACACCCAGAGCCTTCACTGCGTCTTTCCCACAGATGCTTGTGCTCTGCTGTTCTACTCCAATCACAGATGCTATGGCACAGCACACCTTGGTCATTTAAGACTTTGAAAACCTCTTACAGCAAAAGATCAAAAAAACACTATTTTTCAGTACACCTGTGAATGATATTCCAGGAAAAAAATAAATTTTAAATCACTGTATAGCTACTATGAGCCCTTTGCAGGTGACCAAAGGATGTTTGCTAGTTTGCACTTCTGAAAAAAATCCTGAAGTTAAAGTGAGTGAAAGCATGTATGGTATAGACCAAAAGGTTTGTTGATCCATGGTTTGTCATGAACATGTAGTAAATCAAATCATATTTCTGGTCATTTGTTTTTTTTCATCAGAAGCCAGGACAAAAGATGTTTCCTGTGTTTGGTTTTGCTAACTCTGACTGTAGTCTGCCAGATTTTTCTGTTACCCATATTAAAGATGCAATTAAAAGGCAAAAGATAATCTCAGTCTAAAAATCAGTAACCAATAAATTTAAATTGACAAAGAAAAGGCATTAAATTTCAGGTACTGCACATTAATCAACCCTCAAAACTTACTTTGTCGTGGGAATATTGCAAAAAATGTGTTTAGGAACTTCAAATAAAGATCAAGCATCCTCTGAAGGCAATTCTGAATAAAATTATTCACCTTGAAGTGGAACCCTCACATAAGTAATATTTTCTTCATAAGAACATTTTTTGAGAAAAAAAAAGGGTCAATGTACACAGTGATGTATTTGCATGATTATACACTTATACAGACTGATCAGCTAAGTGAATTTGAAGGGAAAAACACCCCAATGTGCTTAAGGTTATGAAGCAGAAATTACAATTACTGATATAGAAGTAGTGATTATATGATGTGAGTCTTACTGAGAAATTTACACATGATTTTCCTGTAAAATATTTTGAATGTTGGTCGAACACTTAAAAACTATTCATTGATTGTTTTGAACAATAAAAGAATAAGATACCTAAGATACCTTTTATTACCAGTATCTCATGGTCTCTCATACAGCTTTCAGATAAATTACTTTCAAATTTTACAATATGCTATTCTGTTTGTTTAAAGGCAGGATGAACATGCCACTTGATTTTACTTCAGAGAAATTGTTTAGTCTTCCAAATTTGCACTAGCTTTGCCTATCTCCTCTTTTTAATTGTCAAACTAGAGCAAACCAAGTGTCCTATAAAGATATACAACCTACCACAGTGGAGTTAAAGATGCACTATATCTATTTCAGGCTGTGAGAGATGCTCAGGTAAAGGCTGTCCAAAGAGTGGGTTTGCATCAGTCAGGTGGTAGGAAAGGTTTGGCAGAAAAGCACCATTTGGTTTGGGCAAATCGTCTCATTCGCACTACAAATTTTCTGCCTTGTTAATTACAGCAGACTGCAATGAGGAGTAAACAGGGTTTTTCAATACGAAACTGACATTTTCTCATGGTCTTCTCTAGAGAATGGAGAGCCAGCAAGCCCAAATCAGATTTTTTAATCTCTGCCTTTTATCACTGGCTCCTCTAACACAAAGCAGGAAAATTTTCTGCAGAACTGAGAACCTTGGAAATCTTTCTCATTAGGACTGGCCTTCTTGGCTTTCTGCCATGTCATTCTGAAGTCCATTTGTACTGGAAGAAAGCTGGAAGCAGGGTTTTCAGCCTAGAGATAATGCACCAGCCTTTCCCTATGTATTTCAAAAAATAATTTTGTTAATGTTTTGAGAAGAACCAGGCTAAGGTTGCTATTACACAGGAAAATTTGAATTGGATAAAGGAGCTTTCTGTCTGTTTCATCTTACAAGGCTGCTTGGCTGGGGGATAGGGAGGATATGTTCCCCTCAATTCACGGCTAGTTGCATCCACTTTGAGACAGGGATGTGAAAAATAAGCAGCAAACAGATCTTTGTAGCTTTAGAAATGTCCCTGCTGATGCTGACCATATTTAGCTATCTTGATTTAAAAATTGTTGCCCTTTCTGAAAGAGAGATATTGTCAGAACCCTCCTAGATATGACCCCATTTACCACAGGACACATGTAAACCCATGAGTCTGTGTGATTTCTGAGACCTGTGATGAGATGCTGATCTAAAATGAAGAATATACTGCGTCAAGTGAAGAGTAGTCACTTTGTAAGCTCATTCACTTCATGCTTACCACTAGAGAAGTCATTAAAAGAATTACATAGGCCAAACATGAAAAAAATGTTGTAGCAGTTATATTTTCTGCTATGGGAAGGCTTACTGGAAGCATATGAATCCTGGCAGAGTCTTCAGAGGAAGAAAAGAGATGAAAACTGTGTCAACCAATTTAGGCGAACATCAAGAGAAATAATATGTTGCACAGGAAGGCCAGTCCACAGATTGCACTGTACAATAAACTCTCTATGAAAGAATAAAAAATTAACTCTGTCCAACTAGTCCAAATCTTGGCAATAAACTTAGAACCTGAAGGTGAAAAATAATGGCAAATAATTGGAACAAATGGAAAACTGCATTCCACTGGAACATGTTGTCTGGAGACATTGTAGATGCCCTATCCTTGGAAACATTCAAGATCAGGTTTGACAGGATGCTACCATTGCACAGCAATTGGACTAGATAACCTCTGAATGTCCCTTTCAACCAAGCTTTTCTACAGTTTTCTTCTTTTCCTCATCTTCTGTGCATGCTGGTCAGTGTTTTTTTCCACAACATATATAGACACTTGTGCCTCTAGTGATAAAATGCCACTTGATTTGAATATATATGCACTGAATTACAAGAAAACTTAATTTTTATCTGGTGGTACAGCTTTGAGGAGAGACTGTGAATTTCAAAAAAACCCCTTCCATGGGTAAATGAAATGCCAGTCAAATACAGCTAGGTACTTTAAACTGAGTTGGTATGACATACTTAATTTTTAATTAAAAAAATATCCTAATTATTGTGAAATCAGTTTATTCAAAAATGTGTTGTTGCCCTGATTTTTTCAGCCTTCTCTTCTATTCACAGTTTTCATGTTTTGGGTTCTTTCTCACGCTTTGGGTGACGTAAACAAAACCAATGTTATTGTAGTTTCAAGGAAAGTTTACATTCTTTGTCTTAGAGATATGGACAGCTGATGGACAGTTGTCTTGACCAATGGGATGGCCTTTGTAGAAATACTATATAATGGAGTCAAACCTTTTCAAATAAATCAGTTTTAGTTCTTGCCTTCTGATCAAAGTGTGAGTGTGTGTTTGTGTGTGTGTGACGAACTGTGTCAATGTATCAAATTTTAAAAACCTGAATGATCATAGCATGTAAAAAGACTCTATCACACTTAAAAAACACTGACTGGGATTGTTATTAAATGCTGTAAATATCTCAAGGTTTTAACACCAGGGAGAGAAAACAGCCAGCAAAAGCGAACCAGAATTGAAACTTGAGCAAATAAATATAGTGTCCCAAATAAATGAAAGCTGAAAATCAGAGGAAAGTGAGAGATATTGCTTCTAATAATTGCAGTAAGAAATACAGCTCCTCTACCAATGCAATGGTATACATGACAAAAAGTTTGTTGTTTATCCTAGAACAGCACAGGCTGGAAGGAATCTCAAAAGATCATCTAGTTTCCAACATTTTTTGGAAAAGGGAGTGTAAATTAAATTATCTGAGACCCTATCCAAACACATTTTTGAAAACCTCCAGTGGCTGGACTCTACCAAGTCCCTAGGAATATTGTTACAGTAAATTACTGTCCTCACTATAAAATTTTTTTCTTTCTTAAATCAAGATGAAAGGCACTAAAGAACCTTATGATCTTGAAGAACTTAACAGATTTAGATCTAGTACATCACAGACAAAGTTGGCTCACTCTTTCTCACTTCCTAATGAAAAAAATAATTGGATGTGTAAAACCATGTTTCCAAGAAAACTGGGGTTTTTTGTAAGCCATATTTCTTGCTGGAAAAAGCCAATCTGGTATGCCATTACCTTTGTAATGGCAATGGCACCGTTGTACCTAAGTCTTTGAGATAGCTTCAAAAGGGGCAGCACAACACTGAACTCCCTGTCTCTAATCCTTATCTGTAAAATGCAGCTAGTGAATCTTTCCTTCTACTCCCCTAACCTTTTCACGGATTGTCAAGGTGGATTAAGACATATTTTTAGGTGTGTATTTCCTGATGTGTCTGAGTTAAATGTCAAAATACACCTGAAACCATGGCTTGTGTTCTTACAGCTGTGGCTTAGTGGACATTTTTATAGTAACTAATACAATGAAACTGACTTTGCTGAGATTCCTATTTTATAGTGAATAAATTTTTTATAGTGACTAATATAATAAATATTATCAGAAATATACCTCTTTCCTAATTAAATTTAGAACTATTTATAAATTAGAAGAGTATTTCCAAATACCTGAAATTAAGAAAAAAACAGGAGAGAGGACAAAAAAGATGGCGTTCACCAGCTGACATTACAAATTTCAGAGACTTCCTAGAGATAACAGTGCTGAACAAAATCTCAGTGTGATCACACAATGCCTGTTGCTTTATCATCAATTCTTATAGCTGTTTTCTGAACCTTGCAGCTTTGCATTCATCAGTTGCAGCTTGATTGCCTCAAATACTCTCACAGAACTGAGGCAAACTGAATCCTGGCAATGTATAGTAAGCTGTTACTGGTTTTGCTTAGCAGGGCACCCTGCTTAGATTCTTTTTCCCTGTAGGGTAGATGTACTTTCGTATATCTGATGCTTTTCTTAAAACAAGCTGCTCAGGTCATGCCACTGCTTCTAAACAATGTCAAGGACATACTTATATCCAAGTTGAAATTCACCTCATTAAAATGAGTGATTGGCTCATTTTTGAGAAAACTGCATAATTGTCTACTCCCGTGTAAAGCCCTCGCTCCTCTCTCTTAAGAAAAAATCACATTCCTCTTAGTGCCCAAAACATAGATCTCAACTGTTGTAAAGGTAACTCTAACACTTCAGGCAAATATTGGCTAACCCTGACTTCTTGCTGGCAGGTTTCCATCTCCTTAATAAAGTTCACTAGTCAAGGACTTGTAAGCATTTAATTTTGAACTGTGTATAGACAGCTGACTCTTCCACTATTGAAAACAAAAAAACCAGCAACCCTACAAGGCAGGACAATTCAATTATATATTTAACCTCATGTGAAGAAAACTTCTGAAGTTTTCTCTCCAGACTAGAGAAAAAAATGCTGCAAATTTGATTTTGAATTTTCTGACATCAGAATAAGTCAAAGCACTTTTGTTGTCCTGAAGAAGATAGGATTTGAAGTGATTTGACAAGTTTTGCCAAATCAGCACATAGGATACATGTCCCACACATAGAGATAAGACACAACTGATTTAAATAGAGCCCTGGAGACTACAGCAGTAATTCCTAGATGCCTCACAAGTCAGTCTAGGACTCTGATCACCAAGAGGTGACCCTGCTACCCTGGAGTCTGCCCTTACGTACTACCCTGCAGGCAGGTCTGAAGTCGAACTCTCCTTTTATTGCTGCAAAATTCAGAGGGTCCAGACACAGCCTGTGCAATGGGGCAACAAACAACATGCTGGAAAAAACTCACTGTGTGCCTTGAAGGATTGCATTTAGTAAAACCATGCCAGAACTTGTGACCGATGACAGTCACATAATGAGGCCCCGTCCTTCAGGGAAAGGCTGTGTGCAATCCCCTCCAGAATGCAGTTCAGCGTAGAAGCAGGTGCTCATCCTTCCTCTTGCAGTGCATTTCAATTGCAGTTCAGTAGTAAAAAACTTCAGAATGGAGGCATTATTTCAGGATGTTTACCTCTATTTTTGCTTAAAATTTCCTGCTGAAACATATCACTTTCAGACACAGCCCCTAATGATGTCAGAAGTGATGCATTGTGCTCTGTCACCCTGGAAGGAGGAGCTTCTTAAGAGCAGATATGTCAGCTATTAGCTGATCAGCTATTAGTTCTAGGTGAATAACACCCATTGACGTATGGGCTGTACAGATATTTCCTAAACCTTTTGATTGTTTGACATTCAGGTGAGTTTAGTCAATTTAATAGATAGCAATTGAGTTTCACAGATGACATTTTTTTAGCCCTTGCTTGGCTTCTTGTTCACCTGCAAGACACGGAGGGGGACATTTGTGGAGCCTGGGTATTATTTGCACAGTGCCCAATAAAACAAAACCTTTCTCTGTGATTGTGAGTAATAAACACTGACAAAAATTAAAGATTAAGTCTCAAGCTGTGCTGCTGAGTAACTACATTTATAGCTACATAAAAACCAGAGTGCAGCCACACAGAATCCCTGCCAGGAGGTAAAGAATCACACAAGCCCCCTCTTTTATCCTCTTTTAAAACCAATTGATTTTCAGACTTCAGCATTTCAAAAAGCAAAGCTTCTCTTGGGAATACCTACCATGATTCCTGACACAACTTGACTTCACTGAGTAGGAATATTGACAACTTAGAACAAAGGAAAAATGAGAAACATGAGAGGATATTTAAATTAGGAAGGGCCCAGTGGGGCATGTAATTGGAAGAAATCCTTTTGTGACTGTCCACTGCACCAGTGGCAGGAAAGGGCACTGTTTTAATGATTTACATGAGTAAGACAAGACAACATCATAATTGTCTGAACTATGCTGAGTTAAATGCTGAAAAGAAATTGTTAGAAGAACACAGGAGTCAACTCAGAAGTTTAAATAGCAATTGAGGAAACCCTTTTTTAGTATATTTGTTTAGAAATAATTTATGGGGAAAATTAGGACATTCACAATGGTTTTTTTTTTAAAGCTACAGCCATGCATGCAGTCACAGTTTAGGGTAGGATCTGTGAACACAGAAAACTGTAATTTGTGTATATATTTCGAAATAGTGCCAAAGCACATCAGTAATCTCAGTCAGGAAAACAATAGGAACTGCTGAAAATCTAGAACATGATTAGTAGCCTGTCTAACTCAGTGGTACCTTCAGAGACTGTGGGAGGTGTTCTGCCTGTAAATGCACATTGTCAGCCCAAGGGCCCCTGCACTGAGGTCTCACAGAGAGAACTGGTAAAATATTTAGGAAGACTTTTTTTTTTCCAAAAGCACAAACACAGAGGTGTTTCAAAGTGCAACAGTAGTGAGGGTTAGGATTCCACACAGCAGATTTTTGATACTTCTTTCCAGCCAGTTATGGAAGTACCAGTCAGCAGAGCCAGATTTCTTAAAATATACATATTTGTTTATAAATGGTACACTTGTAAATACCTGCTAAAATAGACCCCAAAATCATTCTACCCAGTTTTATGATTCCTGTCCTATTTCCAAGATATATGAAAGAAGTGCTTCTGGCCCTAACTGGGGTTTGCCTAGATTCCTGTGGCTATAAGAATCAGAAAGTACTTACGTTAAAGTCAGGTTCCCACACTACAGAGAAATGGTGTTGCTCCAGGGACCATTCGATTTTTCCACTGGCCTGCCTAGTCTATGAACTGCCAAGTTTTTTCCTTAGTTAAGAGCTTTAAAACCTGGCACATGGCTGAAGCAGACTCTTTTATCTGTTATTTTTATATGTTATATAGTATATTAGTATCTGTTCAGTAAGAGATTCATGACTTCCCATGAGAATGAGATTAGGCAGGCTACAGTAATCTTACTCACAGATCCCTCCTGGACCAGGAATGGCTCCTTCCATCTCCACTCTCAGAGTAGCTTGAATTCCATATGTCAGCAAAGCCTTAACACATTTACAGGTTTCCTGTTCATACTCAGCACAACAGGCAAGGGAAAGTAACTTCATGAGAATGCCTGCATAAGGAGTAGTCATGAAATTCTAAATCCTTTGCAAAAATCTTCCTACATCTAAGGTGTTATGCTATGGAAGTAATGACACATTTAGGCTGGTCTAAGTATTAACTATCCTGGACCACCAGGATAGTGGTTACAGCCTCTGACTTCCTTACAAAGCAAGATGAGGAATGGTAGCAACTCTACTGAAAACAGGTCCATTCAGAGAACACATCCAGTTCTGAGAAGCCATAAATACATCTCTACCCAGTCTGCAGTGGTCATTTATTACCAGCTGTAGATATTTCCTTGTAACTATGTATGTTTTAAAATCAGGATCTCCTCTATATCAGTATAGCAACTACACAGGCAAAGTGACAAACACTGTCATCAACAAAGCTGTTTTTCAGAGGAGGAGCTGGGCTACAGTAAGAGATCTCTCCTACACTTTGAATAAGACTAAATGCCAGTTGCCATGTGCTCTGGCCACACACCTCTTGGAGGGGTGGTGTCATGCTGGTGACATTCTCTGAATCTCCTGGCAGAGCTGCATGGGAGAAGAGACAAAGGCAATGTAAGCTGTCCACCACAGACCAGGAAATACTCCAGAAGTCATGTTTCTCATAGGCCAGTGAAGGCCTGGTAACAAATTTACTTATGGTCCTCTGAATATGGGGAAAAGAGGTGTAAAAAGGAAAAGAACTGTGTCTTTGGAATTGCCAACTCCTTTCAAATACAAATGAGCAAAAATGAAGCCAGCAGTTCCCCATAATAGTTTCAGGAGAAATACAACACAAGATTTCATTAATTCAGAAAGTGTGCTTAATACTTGGGTGGCTCTGGGTGAGAGGAGACAAGTTCTGAAATGTGTATGTCAGGTAGCTGAGCCCCACAAGCACCTCAGAAAACTCAGACACCTCTGCTTCCTTCCTGCCCACTCCTGTATTCTTCTGGAACCCTGAACAGGGGAGAGTTTAAGGGCAGAGCTCTGCATTGATGCAGTGACTGAGACATGCACATCATTTTGCAAAGATGATGATAAGGAACCTTGCAGGACACTTTTCTGTCACTACAAACTGTTCTGCAGACCTAGACATGACAGTGTGAAGTAGATTTGAGCAAACAATTCTGCTTTAGTCTTCCTGTATTACAATGCCAAACATTATTTGTGAGCCTTCTAAACATAGAATTAATTGCAAGAACCATTAAAATTGCAAGGACAGACTTCAAGCTGCCGTTGTTGTACAAATACCACATATATTAATCATTTATTGTGTCTGATAATTGCTTTTAGCACGATGGAAAGCCATAGCAAATACCAGCTGTGAGTCACAGAATCTGGAAAATATGTATTAAGTAATCTAGGCAGTTCAGAAATCTCACTTTCTTTTCTAAAGCTACAAAAATTTTGTGAAACCTTGTGGTTGAGCTGTGAAAGTGACACCAAAGAGATAATGGCAGTTACAGAACACTGCTGTTGCTATGTATTTAGAAGGACTTCAATTTGAACCTCAAAGCTGTTTAATTGACTATGCATAATATCCATCTATATTCCAGTTGCTTGCCTGTATTGTCCCTAGCTGCAAATAATTCTGACGCGCAGTAATAAGCCACATATTGCTGTTGCAAACAGATACATCCAGATTAACACAGAGCATGAGCCACTACTTTTATACTGCACAACCTGCTTTCATGTTTTCTGGTGTGGCCTGTTTATGGTTGTTAGAAGCACTTTTTAATGGGAACATAGAGAACTGGATACTGCATACTTGTTTTAAACCATGTGTTCTGGACTTAACAGCAAGAAATTCTGGGGCTTACTGATTGGGGGTGGCGGAAACCAAGCTAATTGTGTCTTGGTGTCTGTAAGCCACCAACTGCTGTGAAAAGATGAAATTTAAGAAATACATCAGATGAAGCATTCCCACTAGACATAAGCAAATTCTGTTCAATATGCATAAATCTTGAGAATGACTGCAAAAATGGATTCATAAAATACCCTGCAGAGTGTAGAGACTTTTTAACAGGAGAAAACTAGGAAAATCTCAAATTTCTAAGAGTTATTATGCTTGATGAAGTACAAACAAAGTCTATAAAATCCTCAGTAAAGTCAGCTCCAGGGTTCTCAAACTCATATATCACAGTCCTACCTACCATGTGTAAGAGGTGAGATCCTTTATTTTACTCTTCCTTCCCTGTTCTTACAAGACAAGAGCAATCCCACTCAAAAGAAAAAAAAAAAGAAAAAAAAAAGGAATGTTTGCCTATAATATACTTAAGTACTTTCAAGAAATATTTTAAAAAGTTAAAAGATAAAAGCTGAAAAAAGAGGTATTTATTTTCCACAGGGTTGGTAGCTGGCTAAACGGCATGCACTCAGTCATGCACCATTTGAGAAATAAGACCACAAATTCTGAGAAATACTCATCTTCCTCATCCACTTGTCCCAGAAGTATTCTGCTATGGACCCATGCCACGTCTATGGAAATACACCAAAAGGAGTGAAAAACACTCAGACTCCAGAGTTCCATACAAGAAGGAAACAAATACTCTGAAAACCCTTTTACAACCCACAAGCTCTGCAAAACTGCAGGTTCTTGGCTTCTAAAAGAAATTTTATCGGAAACAAATCCCCTTCACTGCCCAGTAAAACTGAAAGGAAATCGAAGAGATAAGTGAATACTGAAGCATTTTTTTTTGCCGTTCTTATCTAAGAAGCAGTTTTCACAGCTGAAATGTTCTATGAACAAGATTTCTGCTTGGATATAACTTTTCTTATAGCTAATGCATCTGTTCTACTTTTTATATTTCTCAGCATGGATATATGCAGAGTAATAAGTTTACACCTGTTCCTGAGAAACTTGGCTTCTGATACGTGAAGAAAATCTGTTCTAGAGAATGAAGAGAAAACCTAAAGAGTTGGAAAAATTTGCTTCAGTTTCCTTTTCTGCCTCTTTATCATTTTCTTGGAGTAGATTGTATTAATAGAAAAATGGAGAACATGCACAGGGAAATTAATTTGCTCGTGTTGTTCACTAAATTTAGATGACTTGTTAGTGTGCAACAGCCAGCTTATAAACCCTAAGCAACACACGAGCCAATACTGAGCTCTGCAGGGGCAATGAAACACGTCCCAGTTATCCTTGAAGATCCAAAAGAGACTGCTCACACTGTGAACAAGTTTGACAGCAGAGATAAAATAGACACAGTTAGTAGCTGGGAACCTGAGGTCTGTGCTAATGATATGTCAAAAATAGTGTAAACTTTTCCCGCAGGTGGTCAAGGCAGATAAAACATTATAAATTAGCAAAAAAGAACGCCAATTTGAGTCTTAACATCTCGTGTAAAATTAAATTTCTTCAAAGAGAACTGTGTAGAAGCAAAGTCAGACTGGCCTGCCTTAAAGCCTTTTTGATACCTCTCTATACACCTGCATTATATGAAAGAAATATTCCCTATGAAAAACCTGACTAGCCTCTTTAAGTCAATAATATTCTAGATGATTTCTTAATTTACGGATTTTTGAATCCAGTTTTTAAAGCAAACTTGCCAAGTATGAAGGAATTAGAAGGATTGTTGGTTTGGGTTTTTTTAAATGGAGAGTTTCTAATCATTGTATCTCTCTGCAGCTCCTGACCAAGTATGCCTTATTGCTGTTCTGTGCATCTCATTGGTTATTTAAAGATACTTTAATTCAAGGTGAAAATAGAGTGACTCTTAAAAAAAAAATTAAATAGATATGCATGCTTTGATAAAGCATGGCAGCCTTTTCCTTCCATCTCAGTTTTATCGCTATGTAGCTGTCGTTATTAATTGCTCTCTTTCTCTGGCCTTTAATTAAGCTTGACTCTACCGTGTTGGTGGAAGAACAGCTCTTAGAATAATTTCCAATTGATTTTCACTTTAAAATGAATTCTGATTAATTTACAGTTGCTTTATATTATTTTCTGGATTGTATTTTTGTTTTATGACAATTAACTTCTCTTTAAACAGATGGATACTAATCCATCACACAGTTTTGAAATCTTCTATTACAGTGAATCTACCTAAATTAATTCCAGTTTCAATTCAGTAGGATTTACCAGGAGGGGTAATACTTACATTATTTTGTATTGGGGTTATAAATTTATCTTCATTACATGCTTAGAATTGTTCTGTGAGATTTCTACCCAGTGTTCCATTTATGGCTGGGAACAAGCCTCTCATGCATTAACATAAAATGTGAGATGTTTAATACCTTAATATATTTAATTGCTACTTATGTAAACCTCAGAATGATTGTTAATGTTTTCTTCTTGTAAATACCCTTAAATACTTCAGTGTGCTTTTCTAAAGCATACTGGCTATAGTCACCTCACACTTCCAAATTAAAATAATATTAACTTATATTCTGAGATGGATCCAATAAATTTAAATTTCAATCTGGGTGATTGCTTTCTAGCTCTAATACAGTCACCATTTAAAAATTCCAAATAGTCTGAAGTCTTCCCTATTCCAGCAGAGCAAAGCCAGAGATAAGAAACACTGTGGGCTTTAGGAAAGAGATGAGAAAATCTGCAGAGAAAGTTATAGGTCTCTCTGCGCAAGTTAACCAAGAAAATACACCTCTGATTCCACCTGTCTCTAACCAGCTCTGAGCCCAACACTTTGGACCTGAGAGGACTTACTCATACAAGAGCACTGTCCTACCCCAGTTTGTTCTGTGGATTTTTGTGGTTTCTAGATTTGCCTAGATCTAGGTCTTTCTAGACATTCCCAGTCCTGAGAAATGGGGCAAAAATAACCCCAGTGTTAGGTAGCACACACGGGTGTTCTCTTCATCTTCCTGAGGTTTGCCCCCATGGTGGGACATGTTCAAAGAGATGGAAATCTTTCTTGTTCCAGTATCTTTGGTACTGTGGTGCATTAGTCATAGTAATGGTAGGACCTTACTGTTTACAACTCTGTAATCTTTGACCTAAGCCATTGAGGCAGCATTTCCAAGGCCTCTGTGTCAACTTTCCCCCCTTATTTTTCCCATCCTATTATATTCTTCTTATTATTCTCACAGCCTTGCACTTGCAAACATTGATGGTGTTGTCATGACAGGTTCTCTTGTCCAATACCATGGGCATCAGTCGCATGTGATTCCTCCCTCTCCTTGCTTCCCCTTTCATTCCCTTTTTTACTTCATATATATAATATATATGCATGCATATATTTTATATATATATTTAAGAATAATACAAAGCACAGAGCACAAGGAAGCAGTTAAAAGCCATCTAAATCCTCAAAACATATTCCATTTTTTATGTACGCAGAAGCAGAACAACTAATCAGTGTGCAACACTGATGCCTAACCAGCGTACTTCAGTTAACATTAGGAACATTCTAACTGGGATTAACCCAAAAGGAGTTTGTGTTGATCCTAATAATAAATATACATAGCATTAAGGGAAAGATGTCAAAAACTCACCAGAATCATCATCACCACAGTTTGCTGCGATTCAAAGAGTCCTCAGAGGAGGATACTTTTCTGGGATCCTGTCCCTGCTATTCTCAGATAGACATTCAGTAGACATTCCCTTTTCTGTTTCCTAATTTTCTTTCTCTTCCTTTGATTTATTTGTCCCCAAGAGCATCTTTAACCAGAATATCCACCAACTGTGAACTGTCCCCACCCATAAACCTTGATGAGTGTGTCTCAACGCCCTTCCTGTGAAAGTCTCCTGGGCTATTCCTAGGTACCACTGCTACGATGATATAAAAGGTTCATTTTTTGCTCTCCAACAGGAGTGATATCTCTGTACACCTGCAGGCACATATAAATTAATAGATATTTGTTTATGCTTGTGGACACATTATGCAAAGTGGTGAAAGAAAATCATAGTATTCTTTTGGGGTATCCATCTGTTTCTACGTGTCAGCATTGATGTTTCAAGAAGAAATCCTTCTTTGAAACACTTTGAATTTCCTAGTGTCCTTTTTTTTCCTCTCTAACTTTATCTCAGATTTGTAAAGTAGTTGACACCAGATGGTAACGCAAAATTTGTTTGCCATGATAATGTTATGAAAGTGAGTAAAATATGCCTACCTAAAGTTTCCCACAGCCAGATATTCCTCTGTCTGCCCTAAAATATATAACCTTGCTTAGCCAAGTTACGTTCTGTCTTCAAAGTTGTGATTTTGTGGTGTTGAACAGTGAGGCACTGAACACATATATGAAGAGTAGCTGCCTTGTCTGGCTTATAGGTGACTGAAAAGAGCGCAATCAAGCCCAATAAGTCAAACTCAAGTCCCACATGATGGGATGAACAGTGGAGGCAGTGGACATCATCTCTTTTATTTGTTACTTGTAATGGTAGGTCCTAATGATAGATCCTTGTCCTGACAGAAATCCTCAAGGCTCCTTTCCAGAGAGTTTTTTCTGCAGACTGAGTCACTTTTGCTCTGGGTTGAAGACAGAGGGAATCCACAGCAGAGGGGCAGGTTGAGTGGCCCCTTTCTCTCTGCCAGTCACCTGTGTTCAATTGACAACAACACCCAGGCACAAGGAAGGCAAAAAAGACTCAAATCATGAAGCATTTCACCTGGGCATCTGCAGCTGAGTCTCCACTATGAACAAAACAGCAGTGGGAGAGCAGACATAAGAGACCTAAGTCCAAGGGTAAAAGTCAAGCTGAAACCACAGTAAGGAGTCTCTTAACATGGACACAGTACCAGGAACACTTTGAAGGTCATAACACAGCAATAATATGCCTGGCAATCATAGGAGCAAACTACTATATGTGCCTGGAAAAAGTTGTTACATCATCCTACCTACAAGCTTTATTTTCCATAAAATATTCTTTTAAAATAATTTACATGTAAAAGAAGTTGGCTAAAAGTCTTGACACTTCAATGGTTTTGCAGTTCTACTTTCCCTGTGAGAAAAAAATGTTTTCTCAGCTGCTTCAGGAAAAGCTAAAGAAGTGATCCCATAATGTGTACTATTAGGTTAAATAGGCACAGAGGGATAGATTATCTACAGAAAAGGACTAACTCAAAAATAGAGCAAAAGTCAGGATTTTCACTGGAAAGTTTTAGCTTAATTTAGTAGATTGCAAAGTAGCCAGTCATATATGAAGAATATAGAGTTCTTTCAGGTTTTTCTTGTGGTTTCTCTGAGGTAAAGCAAAGAGTCCAAGCATTTGCTGCAGGTAAATGAGGTGTGTTTCATTTTAGATGAATATACAGGCAAGGCAATTTTAGGTTAGATTTCTGTAAGATCCCTCTCTGTGGGAAAGGCCATATTGTAATGCATCCTTCCCTGCCCCCTGTAGCATTTCATAAATCCTTCCCTGCAGGAAACTGAGTTTCAGCTGTCGCATTCCAAAACCTCTCAACTGGTATAAATTTAAGGTTGATAATGATATACCCAGTCTTAACTATTCCTTTAATAGCAATGCATGTTTTAGTACTCTCATATCTAAAAATTAGATTTATACATGTTATTTTCAACAATGAGAGCAACAAAACTACAATTACAATTATGTTACAGAAGGAATTCTACAGGGTTGTGGGTTTTTTCCTAAAGAGATAGAAAACCAAGCCAAATAATATGATACAGAAGACAGTTTCACAGAAAAAAACAATCCCACAAATGTTCATGTCACCTCTTATTGTTTGTCAATGTATTAAAAGTACTTTTGTACTTGATGATGAAAGTATTGCTATACAATTACAAAAATTCAAGTATATAGATTATATTTTAAAATACACATGCAAGAATTCAAATAAGCCATCCTTTGGCGAAGAGCAGATACACATAAAGGACCTTGGAGTCTTTGAAACTTATTGGCTAAATCAGAGTTCACACTGAAAATCATCTGCAAGGCTATCAAAACTATCAGAGGAGACATATAAGTTGCTACATTTCTATGACTAAGGATCCATTTTCTTCCCCCTCTTGGACTAGTCCTGTAAGTCCAGCTATTTTTGAGGAATGTTCCAATTTAAAATTAACTTGATTCATACACAGTAGGAATCATAGAAATATTTTTTTCTGCCAAGATCAAAAAAGAGCAACACACAAGAGGTGTAGCCCTTCCTTCAAGTTGTCACCCCTGCCCTAACCTGGCTTGGTTTTCTGCTGTTGCAAGGCTCAGTTTTTCCTGGGCACATTGTTCTCTTCCTGATCATTTGCACTTGGCAGGTATCAGGAACAGTAACCTCCATGGTTCAGTTCCTAAGCAACTTTTCTTAGGGCTGTTTTAGTAATTTCAGTCACAGCTGTAATCAAAATGTGTCCACAAAAGAAATGTAAACCTCCTGCCTGCCAACAACAGAGGAAGCTGTGATGCAAGACCCCACTTCTGCCTGGTATGTAGTCCCTGAAACTGTTGGCAAGTAATCCTACTTAAGGCTGCAGTGTCAAAGGACTTCTATTGCATCAGTGTCTTCTGCTTCCCCCTCCTCAAAATAAAAGAAAACAAAACAAGACAAATCCCAAACATCTCAAAAAAACCCCACAAAAAAACCCCAAACAAAACAAACAAACAAACAAAAAACCAAAGAAGAAACTCAACTAAACAAAAAACCCCTTTTAATTATGGTGGTGTGCTTGTGAGGGGGATACTGACTGCTGATGGACAGAATAGACACATCCACCTCACCTCCATTCCTGCCCTATAGTCAGAAATCCTATTCAACTTCTCAGTATTTCACCTTCATCCCATAAATCAAATAAGGGAACACAAAAATTACTTATCTCACTATTAATGCCCTGAATTGGATTATGACCCTTGTCTATGTAGAGGTGATGGATTATTGTGGTCTTGATTAAATGATTGTTTTAGAAAGTTAGAAGTATCATATACTACACTGAAAATACAAGATGTGACTTCATGTTTATGGCAGGCTGTCCTGAGGGCTCTGAACCTCATTTAAAAGCAAATTGGTTATTAAAAATTGGGAAAAAAGTATCTACCACTCTGGAGACATATCAACACATCTTTTGTCACGATGTTCCTCTCATACAAAAATGCATGGGTGGAGAGCTAAGAAAATACTCTGGAAGAATGTGGCTTTCATGAAACTTTCAAGAAATCATATCCCCTTGATCTCCTTTTCTTTGCCTTTTCCCAGTTTTTGACATTCCCATGTATTTTAAAGAAACACCTTCTACATAAGCACAGTCTACGTAGAAGTCCAGAAAGCAGCCTGTGGTGCATTGTCACCTACAATTTCAGGTGCTTTAATCTCTCTTTATGTGTCTTTCCCAAGTTCACCAAACTCAGAGGACAGCTTTACAAAAAAGCACTCTACGTACAATTTACTTTGGAACATCAATTAATTTTTTGATTCATGTGTGAAGAAGAGTTTATTACCTTCAGTTTATTATCTTCAGTCTTAGCAGATTTACTTAATTTGCTGAGGCAAACCAACCAACTGTAAAATCAAATTATTTAAGGAAAATTATAGGATAATAAGGTAGTTGGTATTAGTATAATAATCATTGTAATGTGCAGAATATTGCATATTTTGTGTTTCATGGCAGATAATACAGCAATATGCTAGTGGAAGTTTTAGTGGCAGAAATATGCTGGCCACATAATTCTAAAGTAAATTTCCCTTTTAAACATCATTCAGAGAAGGAAGGTTCTAACATCTGATTGGATAAAAAGACATCAATTTACAGGATACCATTTGGGTGACTCTTTCCTGTGATTCATTCTAAACACAGTGACAATCAACAAAAGTCAGCAAAAGGGGTTCTGAATTAGTTTTGTGTGCTTTACCTGCATTTTCCAATAGACAGAGTCTGGTCTGGAGTAGCCCTCCAAAGGATCAGTGAGCCATCATCATCACAATGAAGTGAAAGGCTAATTTTTAGGAGTGGAATATTCAGATTTAGGCCATTCATAGTACAAAAGGATTTTCTTAACCTGTCTGCCTGGTAGATGACATTAATCAAGGAGTGGGAGCAGACAACATCATAGAAACAAGATGTGTTCATCATGGAGATGCATCATGTATCTCTATGGGACTATCTGACTTCAAAAAATAGGTTTGAAAGCTTTCACAGAAAAATAATTACCTAATTAAATACACAAGAGCATTTAAAACACAACTCTTACATAGGCTGACCTTGTAAGGTTGAACACATGTAAAATAATGCTGGGTGAGAGGTATAAATTCAATTCTCACATAGATTTTCTTTACCTGATTGATGTGTCACTTTCAATTTTTCTGTTTTAAAATGAAGTGCACAAAAACACACAAAAAGGTACACAAAAAAGAGCAAGTATTCTCCGTAAGTACCTCAAGACAAAATTCCCATTCCAACAATTTTTTCTCATAGAAATATCAAAAGAGGCCTCTTCTCAGAGCTCAAAGAAGTGCTTCAGGATATACACATATATGTTCATACTGATCCAGTCAAGAATTTCTAATATAGAGGAACTTTAAATTAGAGTTGGAAGCCACATGTAAGGTAATTTATCCCTTTCCTGAAGTCTCACCTACAGAGTTATGGCAAAGGGATCTATTTTCATCAACAGAAGCCCCATGTTGGTGGAATTCTTTAGACTAAACCATCTACCTCCTGAACATCTCCATTTGTACTACTGAACAGAAAACTTATATATGCACTTAATATCTTTCTATTTTCACTTCACTGATTCCCCTCTTCATGTAGCTATGTCAACGCTGATGTGTTCATCATTTCATTATTTATCACTGGCCGATTTTATTATTATGAACACAAAACTGGAACAAACATTGGAAATTTTTTCACAGCATGTATTAAATCTTCAAGAAATGTTATTGAATAACTTTGTTTTTGTTAACCATGGATTTAATGACCAATATTCACTAAAGTTTCTCATACCTCTTCAAACATATTTAAACTAGGAAAACTTCTCTCTACAGTTCAATGCTCAATTTCATTCCGTTTATTCTGCTTATAATATAATCAGAAACTTTATCATCATTATCAGACAGATCTCACAGACTTCACCAGGACTTAGTCACAGGATTAAAGCTCTCCTGAGAGGGTTAGAATTACTTGTGTGAAGATACTTTGCCCCTTTGTTCTCACAGCTGAATTTCCTGATCCCACAGATTAAAAGATATGTGTGTCAGTATCTAATGTAACGTCCTGACCTACAAAGTTTCATTCCTCTGGAAAATTTTCAAAACTGGAAAAATATTTGGATTTCTATTTTAATGTGATCTGATCCTCTTTATCATTATTCCTTATTGCAAACATTTTATAAATACAGATATATAACTGCATATACACGTATACATNTTCCATATATATGTACATAGATACATTTCCCAGTGTTTTTCCTATATTTGGCTCATCCCTATGCCTGGAATTTTCTTTTATGTACTTCACATGCCTAATCTGCTGAGAAATTTCCCTCTTTTTCATCTAAATAACAAATGAAAAGTCTACACTGAATTAGTTAGAACAGTGCCATCATGTTCATCATCATGTTCCTCTCTTCATCTCCCCTGCCTGAGCTTTGTGTGAAACACACAGGGATCCCGTCTTTATTTCCTTATCTTCTATACAAAAACACATCCAAAACAACCATGGATGCAGTGTAGCAGCAACACAGAGTCTGCTTAAGCCTCTCAGCAGCATCATACAATTAGGAGATGAGAGATGGTAGAACCAACACTGATTTTTTAATAACATATTGTGATTCATTGGGCTACAGAAGATGTGAAGTACATTGCCCAGACAGTCAATAAGTAGAGCTAGATAAAGTACAGCACAAGACTAATTTCTAAATAGAATTTCAGACAATCACTGTTTATCATTTTGCCAGCTACAGACTCTAATGTCTTTGGGGCCTGTCTGGAACAACTTGAGGAATCAATCTACAGCTATCCATTAAAAATTATTTGTCTTTTGTTTATAAATGAAATTTACATAGATTATTCACAAGTCACAGAAAATCAGTAAATAGCAGAAATTAAGTCCTTTCCTTGTCTCATGCCAGATCTTCCCAAATAACAGACTTATGTTTTCCTCTCCTCATCTGCTTTCTGTTTGTTTACATTTCTAAAGCTGTGTCCTCAGTGTTTGATCTCCAAACAAACATAAACTGAGTCTGTCAAGAAACTCTACTGACAGAAAACTCCAGTCCATCAAAATATGAGTCAGTTCCATCTCTAAGAAAACAAATAGATTGCCCTTGATTTCATAAAATGTATAATTAGTGCAAGAGGCAGCTATTACCAGCCTGGATCTTCCCTGCATGCTCACAGTAGCACAGCACTTCAACCCTGCCTTTCCTCACCAGTCCTCCACGCATACCCCATATCTAAATACTCCTTTCTGAAATCATTCAGCAAATCGTTTTCAAAGTCAGCAGCACACATGAAACCAAAAGGAAGAGGGAGAGGAGAGGAGAGGAGAGGAGAGGAGAGGGATTTAAAATTTTTTCTTGTAAAGCTACACATCTTAAAGTAGACTTTACTCATGCAGGTATATCACCTAACTACAATGAAATTTATATGAAGGAACTCTTGTGGGGTTTGACCTTGATTGCTTTCTCTTTTTTTTTTTTTTTC